>OZ010788.1:9785833-9957530 GCA_963932465.1 Maratus speciosus | reverse complement strand
CATAATCTTTAAGTTATTGCATTGCATTATTTATTTAAAACTACTCTGAAAAATACATTTGTTAAAATATCACAGATTTTTTTGTAAATTTCCTTTTTTACTTTTAAATAAAAATTCAACTCTAAACAATAACATAAAATAGTTAAACTTGTACAGCATCAGACTACCATTGAAAATTTCTGTTTTTCAAGTGAAAAAAAATTAGTACCTATTATTATATAAACAAAGTATATTTATATGATAATTTTGAAACTTTTTTACAACTTTGAATAACATTCATAATCTTTAATTTTAATTTTTAACTTAATTGTTTACACATCAAATACATGTATGAATTAAGAATCATTGCACATTAAAGCTCTTATTAATATTATTTCTGAGTTTCTGCCAGTTTTTGCCACTTACTGGCAGAAACTAGTTTCTGCCATGCCGGTTTTAACCGGTTATAACCGCTGGTTTTAACCACTCTGGCAGAAACTTGCCAACCCTGTTATTTTATTATAAGAAACACATTTAATTATTACATACACACGCAAATTATTTTATTATAAAACACATGCAGTTATTATAAACACATGCAAATTATTTTATTATAAAACGCACGAAATATTGAATTTATTATAAAACACACACGACACACTAATGGGTTGGCATATGAAGCAAAATTGTCCGACCAGACAAAAAATGCCATTTTGGCAGTAAAAAGAAACCTTGGTGCGCCTGCTACAACTCTACTCAAAAATCTTTTAAGCAAAGTTAGCAGTTCCTTCAAATAAGGATCTTTGAATCATAATAAATATATTAAAAAAATGAATAGTATTTTTATCCTTTTAAATAACAGAATAAATAACAAAGGTTTTTAAATAAGTAATTTCTAAAAAATAAATATAGAGTAGAGTCATACACAGTGAAACAGACTTTTAAAATGAAGTTTGCGTTTACATACGCACAAACTATTACATTTGACCCACTTCTATGAGTGTGTTCAAGAAGCACGCGCGTTATGCTGCGTTTACACTATGGCTTATCAGGTCTACAAGGTCTGCGAGGTCTGCCAGGCGTGGGTTTAGCCTGGTTTAGGAGGGTCTGCGTGGTCTGCGAGGCTTGGTCTCTGTGGTCTAGGCCTTGGCTTTAAAATACTAGACCCAACCAATCAGCGTGCTTCATTTTTCTGTATTCCGCCATTTTATTAAAAGATTGAAGAAGCAGACGACAGCTTATGATTTTAAAGATTATTTGAAATTAATAAGGGATTTACAAATTAAAGGTACGTAACGGTTTTTCAGATGTTTTTTAACATTTCTTTACATTGTTTCATAACTGTAGAAGTTTCTTTTATAAAGCTATACAATCGTAAGTTACTATTTTCATGTATTTACATACTACGCTACTAAAATTAATTTGTTAACTATGTTACTTTTTAACAGGGTTGGCACGGTTTAAACCAAGTGGTTTTAACCATGGTTTAAACCACGGTTTAAACCAATTGGTTTTTTTGTCAAAAAAACCATTTGGTTTTTTTAGAAAAAATCTAATATAATATTTTCTTTTTTTTTTTTTTTTTGTAATTTAATTGTTTTAAATTATAGATAGAAGTAATTTCTACTTTTTCATTTCCTTCAGGAATCTATTTGATATTCTATTTCAATGCATTTTTAGTACTGACAATTTTTTAATTTATCCTAAAACTAGCAACAAATTTTTAACCATAGAATTAATTTTGAATTAACTCCAAAGTTTTCTCTATTATTTTTATATAATTGACTGATCATAGCAAACTCTGCATACATGATTTACATTATTATTAATCAGTTTTAAATGTGTTAATTTTTACAATGATACGGTACTATCTAAAAAGTAATATGAAGACTTCGAATTGTATTTAGCTTCTTATCCTCCCCCTAAAAAAATTCTAATGACATATAAAATTTAACTTTTTTTAAATTGAACAAACTTGTTTTTAAATAAAGTTTTTACTTATAATTATTATTAATAATTTATAAACCATCCCTTATTCTTTTTAAAATTTTATCTTATATGTTTATCTTTCTGTAGTTTTCTTTAATAATTAATCAGTAGTAGTATATTAAAACTGTAAAATCTAGAACATGAATTTTTTCTCTCCACTTCCCCACAAGAGATGATTTACGATTGAAAAGTTTGTAAATTATTATATTTTTTTTTTCAGAAAGAGTTTGAAAAACTTTCAAACCTATAAAAGTTATACTTGAAGTAGAGATTAGAATCTGCTGGTGCCAAGATAAATACATATTTTACCAAGTTTGCTCTCAGGATATCGCAGGTGTGTAGTCTTCTAAAATAAGTGACTACCATTTGTGATCTTCTGCAAGAAAGTGGATTGTCTGATGCTCTTGGACTATGTGCTGTTTTGTTGTTTTCTACTTAAAATTCATCAATCAGGAACTCTCGTATAAATAAAGTATTACTAACTTGTATGACTGACTGTAAGTATGTAGTTTTTTTATATATTTATTTTCTGTTGCTTAGAACGAGAGATTTTGAAATGCATTCTACATTGTTTTTATTAGTTTATTATACTCTTTTTTTTCTATTCATTTACATTGCAGGATGTTTTCAATGGGACATTTTCAACAGTTATGTGAATGTTTGTCGATTGCCTGTTGACCCGACTTTTACATGAGATTTGCATGCTTTTTTTGAAGATATGAATCTTCAATAATATTCGTGTATGATGATTGTAAGTAAGTCATTTTTCTCAAAAGTACATGTTCTGTATTTTATTTATCATTGTTTTATCTTTTATATATAACGTCATTTTTCTCACAAAATCAATCTGTATCTAAGAAAACTTTATTCTCAATACAATATTTATTATTTAATTCCTTTTATTCTTTAATCAATGTTTTCTTCGCATTAGTTTTTTTAATTTATAAAATGGCGTTAAATGATCAATTAAAAAAATGTAGTTTATGTAAATATGTAAACTATGTTTTATATAAACATCGAGTATATGAATATTCTGTTAGTGGGAAGCAGTTAACCTCTACCTCCCTCCCTATACACACTTTTCAAGGATTTGATATTGCAAAAAATGTGTCGCTCAGACTTAAAAAAATTCTGAAATTACACGAAAGCTAGAATAACTTATCAGATTTGTCTAAAATAAGATCACAGTGTTAAATAAGCAATTTAAGCACAGTAATTAATTAGTAATAATGTATATATTTGAGAATATGGTTATGTATATTGCTTCGTAGCTGTGAACTATGATCAAATGATATCTCTTCCATTTCTAACTCCTTTTTCTTCCATTTGGTACACCTGGATAATTTTAATTTAATATCAGCTTAATAATTATTAATATATTTTATTTAATATTGAAATAATATAAAATGTATTATCTGTGATAGTATCATGGTTTTTATTTGTTTAATAATTATTAAGCTGCATATGTAATAATCTAATGTATTTGATTTAATATTTGTTAATGTTGAACTAATCTAAAATGTATTATTATTAATGTTGTTGTTTGTTTGTTTTTTTTTTTTTGTTGTTGTTGTTGTGATTTGGGTTGTTTATTTACAATTCTTTGAAGTGATATGAATTATTTATTTCATTAGTAAAAGTTATTGAAATTATCAGGAGCATATGGTGTATTTTAGAATTTAATTAAAATGTGTCAACATTGTAATTAATTTTTATAAAGCTCTGAGCTTCAAAATAAAATAAGTGATATTGTTTGTTTCGCTCAATCAATGTTTTTAATTCACTGGGTCATTCGATGGTAACTTACGTTACATTTAGAACAGTTTACTTCAGTAATTTTAGTAATAAAAGAAAAAAAATATATTAACAATGCAAAGTTGACATGATTTGTTAATTAAACCTATTCAAAGATAAATTTAGATGATAATGGCCTAATTTTAGTGTTTTTTCTTGAACTCTGCCAGTTATATTTATTATGGTAACTGACATTACTGAAAAAGTAACGTAAGTTGCCATAAAAAATGTAATTTTCATTTTCTAGGTAATTTTTATCCAAATTGGCCTTTGGATAGGTTTAATTAACAAATCATGTCAACTTAACATTTGAAAATTTTTTGGTGTTATATTACTGAAATTACTGCTGTAAATTGTTTTAAATTATAACGTAAGTTACCATGGAATGACCTTAGTATTCAACGACAATCAAAATTGGAATTAATACGTATCCGGTGTCATAGAATGCTATAATTTGAAATAAGTCTTCTAAATTTTTGGGTCAAAATTCATTAAACAAAAAAAAATAAATAAATAAAATAAAAAAAAATAATAAAGCCATGCTTTTATGATTTTTACGCTTTTGATTTTTACGCTTTTAGATTTCGCTCACAAAATTTACATTTTTCCTATAATATATTTTGTAAGTAAGCTGCAGCTTCATACTTTATTTTAAATATGAATTAACTAAGAAATTGTGAGCATAGCAAGTAAAAGTTTTTTAAATGTTTTTTTTTTTTTTTTTTTAGCTCAAAAGATTAGTTTTGAGATGTTAATGATAATATTCATAGCTGCTGAATCAGAATTTAGTTCAAAAGCGTTTTGAGAAATTTAAATGACCATAGGTATAAAATTTATCACTTGTATGGTTTGGTTATTTTATTTAGTTGTAATTAATGCAGTTTATAAATATAACGTATGGAAAGTAATGATGTTTATTAGTAAAACATATTGCGCATTAGTTGCGTTTGGTTGTCCCCCCCTGCTTTTTTTGGAAAAATAACCTTTATGTATAGTGCGTAATATAAATAAGTGTGTTTTATTGAATTCTTCTACGTGTGGAAAGCATATTCTCTTATTTTTTCTATTTAAATTATTCTACACTGACTATTACTCATGCTGGTTAAGCTATTTAATACTTATATTTAACTTCTGAGTATTTTTGGTACTTTTATGTCACTCGTGTACAAATCTTTCCAATAACACTTTTTTTTTTACACACATGAAAATTAGAAACAATATTTTGATATATTTTTTTTCTGCAATTGAATCAAAATGAGTGAAAGGCATGTATTTAAATGCGACATATGTATTAGAATGAAATGAGTGAATGGTTTATATTTAAAATTAAGTGAATGCAATGCAAATGATGACAAAGGAAAAATATTTGTTGATTTATCGCCTGTGCCGACTAACAGCAAAGTACCATATTTTTAAATTATTTTTTATATTACTATGCAAATCGTGAAATGAAGAGTGTTAATGTTATTAATAATTAATGTTATTTTGATTCTGGGTTCGAAATTTTAAGTTTATTTATTAATTATACTATGTTAACTCTCATGGAAAGATGCTTGCAAACTAATATTAAACCAATGGTAACTTTGCAAATTTATCATTTGCTTTTGAATATTTTTAAATAATTTTTTCTGTTTTGCGTGGGACATGTCTAATTGGGTATCTTTTTACCCTTGATTTCAGGTGCAGTTTTTCAGAGGAAAATTTCAGTTTCAGAACTTGTTTCAAAATTAAAAGTGCCCTCAGAAGAAAAAAAAACTGCAACCAAAGAAATAAAAAGTAAACATATTTGGTTAGACATCAGGTTCAGGTTGCCCAGGCCAAAAAAAAAAAAAAAAGGTATTGAAATGCAAATAAGAATTTTGAAAAGAACATTGCCGTTGGTTTAACATTTAGTTTCAGTGTTCTTGTGTTACTACTAGAGATGAGAGATATGGCCTTGGGCTCGATTTTTGTACCATTCTTCGAGCTCGGGTGGGCCCGAACTCATTCATTCTGAAATTAACAATTTTATTTATTCTCATACAGAAAAAAATAAAACAACTTTTTTCCCTTAAAATCCCTTACTTATTCCATTTCAAGTCATTTTAATGTTATTTTTATCAGAATGAAAGGGAAACAGAAATAGTGTTTTTTAAGCTCTTTTTAGATGTGTTTGTAACTATATAAATACGAAGCACCTATAGTCTTCATCAGGTTTGTCCATCTGTCTGCATATAACAGCGCAAAAAATACCCAACACCTTGGTTTGAAATTTAATATATATATATATAATCGTTGCAGAATTTTGTCAAGTCATTTCAAATTTTAAGAAAATCAAATCAAAACTTAAAAAGATATTAATAAAAGTTTTCTTCATTCTATTAAATCCTATCGTACATAATTAATTCAGTGATATCCCATGACATGTAATGATTCTAGGTTGCCATGTTGATTACGTCATATTTAAGATGGAATCCTATTATTTCCATATTACCTTCTTTTTTTTAGGTATGTCAAGAACATGCTTTTTGGTTTTGATGCACTATTTATTACTTCTTAATTATTATACCAACTGAAAGTTATTAAATGATTATCTCGCTTCTTTCCAAAAAACTGTCTTAATAGTTCACAATTTAGCTAGTTACACAGTTTATTTTTACTCAATTTTTACTAATGCATTATCTTCCTTTCAGATTGCAATATAAATACCTTTTTCTTTAGATCAATAAAGTTTTCTGCAAAACATTGTCATTATCATAGACCATTATGATACATATTAATATTGTTTCATTTATTATACGTAGTAATCATTATATTCAATAATATTTATAATATAAAGAAATTTTATTTTGTTTCTGTAACTTGTACTTTCAAATAAAAGAAATTTATTAAAGATTTGTTGTCTTTTATTTGACTATATATTTTTATTATAAATGGTATTTCAGGTATTTGCTTGTTTTGTCTATCATGTAAACCTTGATTTAAGAATTGTTTTTAATTATCTATTTATTTTTTATAAAAAAAAAATGGCTAAGATATAAAATGAGAAAAACACTTTCAACATGGTTGAAAAGTATTTATGAATTCAGCTTGTCACACTTGTAAATATACTGTGATTGCATTGTAATTATTAAATGCTAATGATGTTCGCTATAGAGGGTGCTATTTAAATGTGAAATTCAATAAATATAATGCATCAAAAAGTGTTATGGGGACAACAAGTGCTGAAAATGCATTTTTACTGAGTTACGTGTTTTTAAATGGCACATTTAGATATTTCATTTCATTGTATGAAAATATTAAATTTCTTAATAGCTACTGTTGGAGAGTATTTCATAATCTATGCCTAATTTTTCATAATTTGTGTATATTCCTTATACCAGTGGTGCAGCCAGTATCCTTATTTGTAAGGGGTTTTGGAGAATTATTACTCCTTGTGGGATACAATATGTGACAAATAAAAACCAATGTAATGAAAAGCAAACATAATACGTTTAGCATTTATGTGTTTAAAGGTTTCATAGAAAAGCTTCTTTATAATATAAGGTATTTTCAATACAACTTATTAGTTTTTTAAATACTGTGGGAGGAATTTTGAAATGTCACCTTCTTTTGCTGCTGCAGTGTTTATACAAATTAAGGGCTGTGCATATATAAAATTATCATTTTAATGTGTGTGGGAGGGGGGGGGGGGACCTGACGTTTGATTGTCATAAGATATTTTTGGGGAAAGTTTTTTTTTTTTTAATCCAAACGATATTTTTTGTTTTAGTGCTTTAATTTTTTCTTTACATCAAAATAGTCTTATACCTTTTTAAATAGTAAGTGTAGTTAGATGTTAATTGATATACAGTTGTTTAAATGTAAAATCATATCTTTATGCAAACGCAAACATATAAAAATAAAAAGGATTTTTAAACATTGATGATGATTTCATTAAGGTGTGTGTGTGTGTATGGGGGGGGGGGGGGTGTCGAGGAATGATAACGTATGATATTGTAAGTGATGGGGTGGGGACTAAAATTACCTAAATGTTGATAACATTATATATGTACAACACCATACAATAGTTTTAGAACGGGAGTAAAATTATTGCAAATTTAAAACAATTATCAGATTTCTCAGCCCTATTTTCAACCATCTGCTATAGTTTATAATTTTAAAAAAATGTTATTTAATTTTCTAATGCAACTTTTTCTTTTATATTGCCACAAAAAAAAAAAAAAAAAAATGGGTATGAGCATTATTTTTATAAATCAATTAAAAATCAGACTCACTGTATTTTCACATGCAAAAATGGCATCATTTTGAACAGATAATGCATATTTTTCATATATAAATTTTTAAGCCTTTACTATAAGTGTTACCATAGTACCTTTATTTAAATGTAACATCACGACTAAAAGTATATAGAAAATGGCGTCATTTTCATGTAATCATTGTAGATTTAATTTTCACAAGCGATAATGTAAGTTTCCATTTAAAAATATTGTTTTATCATCAGGTGAGGACAATAATTTCTCTTCTGAAATTAATGTCCATTATCTATAAAGTAAAAGCTTTATTTTCAAACTGTCCAAAAGTAAAATTTCACGAAATGTTACATTTAGTTCCTTTTTTTTTTCCAGTTACATGTGCCAAAGAAATTCTATATTCTCCCTTATAAAACAACGGGAATTTATTATTATTGTGTCAAAGTAATTAATTTTTTCCTCATTGTTGTTTTAAAGATTTATTGCTCAGAAGGTAGTGTCACAGATGATAATAATATAAATCATGAGACAGGCAATTAACTGTTGCACCAGAGAGTGGTGTTGCCGTAGCAACATCATACGCTCTGCTGCAATGTGAAATGAGTGGTAACCTGATTACTGGTGATGTCTTCGATTAGGTTTTCCATCAGTGTTGGTATTCATTTCACATTGTAGCAACATAATGTCAACATTAAAGCCAAACCATACATATAACAATTAAGAAAACAAAACTAAGCTCCTACTGTCATTTTTTAAATGAAGAATTGAAGCAGTTATCTCTTTTGTCAGGGGGTCGTCCCTGCCCTCCTGGACCCCTGTTTAAGGTAATTTCTGAACACTTAAGGGACAGTTTCCCTTTTCAACAATTTTCTTTATTTTAAATATGATTCAAATGGCGAACTCACTGAATTTCAATGTTCAACTAAAAGTACATTTTGAAAAAATTTTATAAAAATTTGAATTTTTTTAAATCTCTACTACTTTTTAAAAAAATTGATATTTTTGCCCTTTTTTTTTTTTTTTTTTTTTTTTTAGATTTTCAAATGTGTACTACACAAACTTGCACATGGATTTTTAGACATATCTAATATTACATTTATTATGATTTTTTTACTGATATATATATAGTGCAAAACGATGAAATCTAACATATCTTCATATACTTTTTTTTTTTTTAATAACAAAAAACCTAAATGCTAATTCCATGCGCAGATTTATCACATATGTAATAAAGAACATGCACCAAAAAAAAAGCTTAAAAATCTCTATCTCAAATACAGAAAAAGCCTTAAAACATGAAAGTGAAGAAAATATGAAAATGGAGAAAAAGCATTTAAAGTTTTAATTTGTGTGGTAATTGCGCTGAGTGTTTTAACAAAATTTACAATACCTCGCGATATATTTACGGTATGGATAAAAATGAGGTATCAAAATATTCACAATTAAACAGGCTTTCATTTAATATTAAAAAAGAAAAATCAATTTTTTGACCAATTTTAAGGTAAACTGCCCCCTTAAATCAAAGGGAAAAATAAATGTAATTTTTATTTTGTGGAAAGGAGGGATCGTACCCCTTTCCCAGACATTAACAAAAAAAAAAAGATTCATTTTCTCTCTGTGTTTCATTATTTTAAACTGTTTGAAAAGAATAAATTTTATTTTTTTCAGAGTCAGAGAAAAAGAAAATTAGGGGGCAATTGCATTTTCTTGCTTTCCTTGTGGGCAATGAGCTTAGAAAAACGCGTAATTTTTATTAATTTACACGTAATTAATGTCTGTGCAAAAGAAATTACGGCGCAAACAATTCTGGCACGTTCATTTCGATACGAATACGAACGTAAACAAACAAACACGACTGTCCCTCCCTTCCCCCAACCTGCAAATATACGCATGCGCAAGCCAAGTTCTTATGCCGTAGTGTGGACGCAATTTTTTCGATTATTGGACCTGAAAGACCCAACAGACCTGACAGGCCACATAGTGTAAACGCAGCATTAGCGACTTCGTTTTCTTGAACCTCGTAAATTCCCCGACTTCCTCTCGGGAGAAGCCCCTCCAGTAATAGTTTACTGTTACTGATGAGAATACCGACTTTTAGGAAAACCGTTCAAATAAAGAAAATAGAAGGGTGATTATTAGAAGGATAGTTCAGATGCACATATGAGAAAGCTTCATTCGAATATTGGGATCCTTTCTTGTTATTTGCTTTTTATCGATGCTGAGTCGAAACGCAGTTGATTTTACGTTTGATATGTTTAAATATTTTACATGCATATAAAATGCCTAGGAAAAAGTGTGTAGATAGTGATGCAGTGAGAGAAGCTTTGTTAAAGTATAAATGTGAGATCATTAACGATGATGGAGATATAGCTTTTAAATCGAACGACATATGGAACGTTATTTCACGCGAACTAGACGGGAAAATAACGTCATTAGCTCTTTATACAATAATGAAGAAAAACAGATATAATGTCTGGAATTCATTAGATTACAAACAAGAGACCAAAAAAGAAGAGAATGTGGCATCTAAAGATGAGAGCAGCAGTAGCGAAACTTCATCAAATGGTTCTGAGCAATACGTTAAGTTTGAAGCCAGCGTAACTTTCGAAGAATTTTCGAGCATGATGAAAGAAAGTATGTACAATTGTTCTGAAAAAAATAGAAAAACAAAATTAAGAAGTTATGTTACTTTAAAAGAAGGCTGGACTCACAGAATCAATGATATTATATTAGAGCACATTACGATTCCGTGTACTCTAATCTTCAAGCGAGTTAAAATCAACCCTGAAGGTTTAAATTTTGCTAGCATTGATGCAAAATGCAAAGATTGCAATTCTACCTTAAAAGGAATTATACCGGAAAAACCTTCTGAAGACAGAGATGTAACAATATCATTTCTTTACAAAGGAAACTTTAAAAATCCACATTTATTAAGGGCTAAACGTCCTTTATCAAATATCATGCGCAAGAAAACAGTAGATGAAATGATGAAAACAAATGTTGCACCAAGTACATATATAAGTTTAAAAGCTCACGAAATTATTAAAATGGGAGAAAATGAGCCAAATTACATACCCTCAACAAATGTTTTAAGAGTGGCGAAACATGAATTTCGGCAGTCAAATCGGGTTCATAAAGATCCAATCGTAGCTCTCGGAATTTTAAAACGATCAGTTCCATATAAAGGCATCATTAGGGATATTGGATATGATGCGTTTTTTACCCATTATTGGAGCTCAACACAGATTCACGTTTTTAACGAATATTGTAAAAGAGCTGTTGAATCAGTGATTGCAATAGATGCTACAGGGTCTGTCTGCCAAAAGATAAAAAGACCTGAGTGTGAATCCCGAAGCATCTTTTTATACGAAATAACGGTTCCTGACAAAAATGCTGGGCATCAGTATACTGTTGCCAACATGCTTTCTGAAAAACATGATGCAAATAGTATTCACTACTGGATAAGGGAATGGCAAAGAAGCGGTGCTTTAAAACCGGATACTGTTGTAACTGATATGTCATTAGCGCTTTTATCAGCTAGTACCAAAGCATTTACGCAATATTCCTCCTTAAATGATTATTTAACGCAATGTCACCAGTTATTGTTTCATGAAGGAGTAAAGGAAATTCCCAAAACATTCATCCGATGTGATGTTGCTCATTTTATGAAACTGGTGTCTGGATGGGAGTCTTTGCGGGGTCAAATAAAAAGAAACAGACAATTTTATTTGAGAGTGATGGCACAAGCCGTACAAGCTGATTCATTGCCACTCCTCAAACAAATCATACATGCCACTGTTACAGTCGCCTTGAGTGAAACAGAAGGCAATGATAAACAAGGAAGACCTGTTCCAAGTGAAATCTGTAAGTCCTTTTTAAAGAACTTAATTGGAGGTGGTATTATTGAGAATGAATCTATTAATGAATTACTAAATGAAGAGGAAGATGAAATTGAAAAAGCAAAAGAAAATGATCAAATATTGTTCAAAAAGAAAAAAGAAACATTAAAGAATTGGGTCTACTGCATTATAAGTAAATGTAAAAATCAAAGTTCGAAACATGATGGAGACAGAGGTAATCAGCAGTATCTTCCGAAAATTGTAGACGATTTCCTTAAAATTACAAAATACATTCCCTTATGGACAGCAGTTATGCTACCATTTTTTAAAAAAGGGGGAAAGACAGCAAGTAGTACGTCAGTAGAAAGCTCTTTCAATAATTTAAAAAATAGGATATTTTCAGCAATGGAACTTCCTGCTAGAGTGGATGACTTTATAATGAAGCATATAAAAGTGACAGATGGAAGCTTAAAATTGATATCTTCCAAAATAGGTACCCAACAAAATCAAGAAAAAGTCCACAAGATATCAACAACGACAGATGAAGAGCTTCAGGATAGCAATAAAATTAATTTAAAATGCCCCGCTTGTTCAAAGGGATCACTACCGACAGGTGAGCACAAATGCGTAATCTGTCATGAACCTGTACACCTCCTTTCCGAATGCTCCGATGAATTGGAGGGAGAAGATGAAGGCTATGGACAAAAAAGAAGATGCAAAAACTGCACAAATAAAGACGGGTTTGGAAATAAAAATAATGAACTTACCGCAATAGAGAATTGGCGAGGGCTTGGACTTCCACCTAAAAAGCGCATGCGGTCATCCTATTTAGTAAAAAACAAAGAATGGATCGAGGCGGATTTATCTAATATAAAATCGGTAAAATCTGTTGGACTGATTAAAAATGGATTGCTATTAAAACCAATGAAATTCCAAAATGAACTATACATTTTACAGAATACTTGTGCCTTCGACTCGATCGCAACACTTATCTGCACGTCTTACATAGATAGTGATGAGTTAAAAAATATGATGCTGCATGATAACGCACCTATATATGAATTCAGTAAAGAGCTGGCTACCAATGGTGTAACACCGACCATTTATAAGAAAAGGATGGAAATTCTCCATTCGTTATTTACTAATGTGACTTTAAAAAATAATTTAAAGAATCTGAGTGTTCACTGTGCATCTTCTGAAATGCTGAAGAAAATACTTTCATCAGCTCAGAGTCAGACTGTTACGAGTATTTGCAGTGAAGAAGACTGTCCTTTAAAGAGAAAAGACATTAAGGACGCCAGTATATCAGTAAGAATAGACAGTGCATCAGATTTCGAAAATATCCAGCAAAAAGTTATGCAACAAATGCAAGATAATTTTTCTTACTGCAGATTGCTTAAAAATACAAGTGTAAAAAAACTGCAAGACACTTCAGTAATGACTAATACTAGTGAATGTAAGGGAATGAGAAAAACAACAAAGACAATACATAATGTGCATTTTTTTGTTGAAATAATATCTTCTGCAGGTCAGTTCACAGATGATGTTAGAGTATTTCTTTCCGAAATTGCAAAATCTGTGAGTATAAATGAAAGGAAGTATATATTACGAGGCGTTATAAATTATATAGGGAAAGAATACTACAAGCCTGATGAAATAGGGCATTATGTGTCGTTTTCAAAACGCTGCACTGGAGACTGGGAAGTTTATGACGATATGGCAGAAAAATGTATAATAAAGTCTGAAAAAACTAAAGTAAGACCGCATTTACTATACTATAGTTTATAAAGATATTTTCTTATTAGTAAATTTATGAAAACAATATTTCTTTTTTTAAATTTCATTTTTGAATATTAGTGTCTCTTAGATAATTCTTACCGCATTTAAATGAAAAATAACTATAAACAGGAGTTTTGTATATAATGTACACTTTATGTGAACGATTTTGTATACAAAACAGCAAGTTTCAGAAAACTTTAAATTATTAATTATTGTTTTCTGTTAATTTGCATTGCAGCTGAATTCACGAATGTTATCTTTTGTAAATGTAAATAATAGTAAAAGGATTTTTTCTCCTTTGTTAAATAAAATTGTCTTCAAATCACACTAAATAGGATTACATATTGCTAATGAATGAATCATGTTGCTGGACTTTGTATTTCTATTTGTATACTTATATATAATATTAGAACTGAAGGTATTTTAATTTATACTATTACTATAACTATTACTCAGTATACTATAACTATAACTAATAACTATTACTCAGTAATATATGTATTAAAAAATAGATTAAATATTACATTAACGTACGATGTTACTGAATTTCTTACCATACACTTTTGTAGTTGTGTATAAGATTAGAATAGAATCTAAATTTATATTTAAAGAAATTTTGTGGTAAATATGCTTCAGCTTCTAATAAAAAAATGTTTTATACGAATGCTTGATATACGTGACTTTTGGAATCTCCGTTTTGCAGTTGTATATTATTTTATAATAAGGTATTGCATATGAAAAAACAGGCTTCATTATGTTTCAAAATTAGTAAGACAAATTATTTATTTTTAAGAATCTTCATTGCAGTGATTATATATAACGCTAGAATAGATTTTCTTTCTTTTTCTATCTTCCTTTTTTTTTTTTTTTTTTTTTTTGTTAATGAAAAATTATATTGAATTCACGTGCAATAAGTTTAAATATTTTGTGTATGAATGCACATATAAGAAAAGGAGTGATACTGTGAATACTGCTGAATTTGTGAATCTGTATTTATGTAGTTGCATATAATAATGGAATTAAATTTATTTTTATTTTCATTAATAATGGTGAATAATGTATTCAAAAATAATAATAAGGTTAGTCAAGAACATTTTGTATAAACGTGTTATACATGTATTCAATGAAATATAAATATTCTTCAGCTTAAAATGAGTTAGGGATGGATTTATATAAAAGTACAATAAGATACATTTAGAAACCTTTGTCTTATGTAGTTGTATATGTTTTAAGAACGAATTTTGCATTTGAAAAAAAAAATGTTTTCATCATATTTGAAAATTACCAAATTGAATTATTGTTTTCAATGAATTTACATTGCAACCAATGAATTATTTAACGCACGATGTTACTGAAGGTATTTTAATTTTTATGACTATTACTCAGTAGTATATGTATTAAAAAAGTAGATTAAATATTGTATTAACGTACGATGTTACTGAATTTCTTACCATACACTTTTGTAGTTGTGTATAACATTAGAATAGAATCTAAATTTATATTTAAAGAAATTTTGTGGTAAATATGCTTCAGCTTCTAATAAAAAAATGTTTTATACGAATGCTTGATATACGTGACTTTTGGAATCTCCGTTTTGCAGTTGTATATTATTTTATAATAAGGTATTGCATATGAAAAAACAGGCTTCATTATGTTTCAAAATTAGTAAGACAAATTATTTATTTTTAAGAATCTTCATTGCAGTAATTATATATAACGCTAGAATAGATTTTCTTTCTTTTTCTTTCTTCCTTTTTTTTTCTTTTTTTTTAATGAAAAATTATATTGAATTCACGTGCAATAAGTTTAAATATTTTGTGTATGAATGCACATATAAGAAAAGGAGTGATACTGTGAATACTGCTGAATTTGTGAATCTGTATTTATGTAGTTGCATATAATAATGGAATTAAATTTATTTTTATTTTCATTAATAATGGTGAATAATGTATTCAAAAATAATAATAAGGCTAGTCAAGAACATTTTGTATAAACGTGTTATACATGTATTCAATGAAATATAAATATTCTTCAGCTTAAAATGAGTTAGGGATGGATTTATATAAAAGTACAATAAGATCCATTTAGAAACCTTTGTCTTATGTAGTTGTATATGTTTTAAGAACGAATTTTGCATTTGAAAAAAAAAAATGTTTTCATCATATTTGAAAATTACCAAATTGAATTATTGTTTTCAATGAATTTACATTGCAACCAATGAATTATTTAACGCACGATGTTACTGAAGGTATTTTAATTTTTATGACTATTACTCAGTAATATATTTATTAAAAAAGTAGATTAAATATTGTATTAACGTACGATGTTACTGAATTTCTTACCATACACTTTTGTAGTTGTGTATTACATTAGAATAGAATCTAAATTTATATTTAAAGAAATTTTGTGGTAAATATGCTTCAGCTTCTAATAAAAAAATGTTTTATACGAATGCTTGATATACGTGACTTTTGGAATCTCCGTTTTGCAGTTGTATATTATTTTATAATAAGGTATTGTATATGAAAAAACAGGCTTCATTATGTTTCAAAATTAGTAAGACAAATAATTTATTTTTAAGAATCTTCATTGCAGTAATTATATATAACGCTAGAATAGATTTTCTTTCTTTTTCTTTCTTACTTTTTTTTTTTTTTTTTTTTTTTTAATGAAAAATTATATTGAATTCACGTGCAATAAGTTTAAATATTTTGTGTATGAATGCACATATAAGAAAAGGAGTGATACTGTGAATATTGCTGAATTTGTGAATCTGTATTTATGTAGTTGCATATAATAATGGAATTAAATTTATTTTTATTTTCATTAATAATAGTGAATAATGTATTCAAAAATAATAATAAGGTTAGTCAAGAACATTTTGTATAAACGTGTTATACATGTATTCAATGAAATATAAATATTCTTCAGCTTAAAATGAGTTAGGGATGGATTTATATAAAAGTACAATAAGATCCATTTAGAAACCTTTGTCTTATGTAGTTTATATGTTTTAGGAACGAATTTTGCGTTTGAAAAAAAAAATGTTTCAATCATATTTGAAAATTACCAAATTGAATTATTGTTTTCAATGAATTTACATTGCAACCAAATTTATGAATTATTTAACGCCCGATGTTGCTAAAGTTGTAAAAATGCATTTATGTAGTTGTATATAGAGTTATAATTAATGAAATTTTATATTTATGTATGTAACATGTAACACTTTGTATAAACGTGTTATATTGCTAACGTGTATTAAACATGTAACGTGAAATATTGTTTTATGACACTTAAACAAATAAATTGCCTAACAAAAGTACGATATACGTAGGGGAATTTAAGAGCCTCTTTTATTTTAGTTTATATGTTTTAGAAAAAATTTTTTGCATATGAAACAATTGTTTCCATTACGTTTGAAAATGATAAAGATTAATTATGTTTTTAATTAGTCTATGCTGCTGCCGAATTTATGAATCTGTTAATGCACAATGTTGCTAAAATTGTGTATATGCATTTGAGTAATTCTATTTAGAAAATATTATTAATAGAATATTTATATTTATAAATAACAATAAGTAAAATAATTAAAAAAATATTGTTATAATTATGTATTAAAGTGTGTGACGTTTTTCAATTGTAAACTCCATAATTTGTAGTTGTATATAACATTCGAACACAAATATTTATTAGATGAATTTTTGTTTTGTTTATACTTAAGCATAAAAGGAAAAATAGATGTCTGATAGGAATGTACGATGTACGTAGATGAATTTAGGAGCCTATTTTGTTTGTAGTTTATAAATATTAGAAACAAATTTTGCATATGAAATAATTGTTTTCATTATATTTGAAAATTATTAAGATTAATTAATTTGATGAATCAACGTTGCTTCTGTATCTCATATTTTGTAACTATACATATAGATCCAATATTTTTTATTTTGTTTAATGAAAATGATGTATATACGATGTTTTATTGTTGTACTTGTATATAGATTTATAATTTCATTTTTCACGCCTGAATGTAAATTACCGCATTTACATGCATATTTTATTTGTTTTTTCTATTTTATCTACCGAACTAAAAATAGAGTTTAAGTTAATAAAAATATGCGAACTATATGATCGCGCGAATCGATATTATTTTTTCTCGGAGGAAAATTCAGGGCACTTGATGAAATAATAGTTTTTAAACCGAAAATAATACTAACTATTGAATGACGTACAGTCGATTTAAGATTACCAGACACTGATGGGATTAGGGTAAATTTGGAAAACGAAATCGTCGGATAATCAAGAGGACAATATCAGATGCATTTTTAAATTGCATAAACATTAAAATAAATTAAAATTATTATGAATAAATTAAACACTAGCTACTTTCACAAAGTAAAATAAATATTTGTTAACACAAATAAATAATGTAAACAATATTAAGGCATTTTCTTTATAACCAACCATTGGCAGAAATATCCAAAGTCACACTTCTTATTTTTTAAAAATATCAATGTACAGCTATTAAAAAAAAAGAAAGCAAGAAAAGAATAATTCTATTTTCCAGTAATTCTGCAAAAGGACTTCAAACAGAAAAGGAATATAGGCAATAGAAACAGCCCTCGGCCTCTTTATGTTAATAACACTGACCGTGTAAATGCTTCAGAGTATGATAAAATATTTATTTTTATATCCCATCAATAATAATTCAAGTTGCAGTCAATCTCATTCATTAAACTCATGATTATAAAACACATTAAGAAATTTAGACTACATTCTTTTTTCTCATATAGCAAGTTTTGCTTTCATTTTTTCAATTTGTGAATAAACAAAATCTTTAGTTTGAGTCGAGTCTGATGACCTTTATCAAAATCGAACCGAGTTCGCCTCGTCTCTAGTCTTCTATAACATTAGAAAATCACCAGCGTAGCAAGTGAAGGAAAAAAAATCGCCGCGTTTAAAATAGTGCTTGCAGTAATCAGAACCAAACTAAAATTTGACAAAAATTTTCCCATACGATTAGATAAATATGAAATCTCATTTCATTAACTAAAATTTTGCATATGCTTCATGCAAAAATTATATATATCAGTTTTTTGCAAAAATTTACTTCCAAAAATAGATAAATAAATAATATAATAATAATAATAAAAGTAAGGGCGCAAAATATGCAAGTAAATACGGTAAACTTCAATCCATTTAAAAGTTAATAAAATTAAAATTTCTTTTTTCTAAATGTACGATATTGTTGAGTATGTTTTGTATTATTATCCGGTCACGATGAGTTGGTCGATGACTAGCACAATTTTTTATGAATGTATTCGCTAATTAAATAAAAAGGGCAAGTAATTTTGTGACCGTAATCTTGAAAATAAATTTTGTATATGCCTTTTTTTTTATTGTTGTACTCGTATATAGCTTTAGAATTTCATTTTTCACGTTCCAATGAAAATCAACGCATTGCATGCATATTTTATTTATTTACCACAAGATAAATAATCAAAATTAATTATATTAGGAGGTAAAGGTAAAGGATAATCTTAGGTTGTTTGTGGCTACATTCATAAATTCCAAGCGAAATTTTTATTAAATTTTAACTAATAGCAAAAATACTAATTAGTTATTAAAATATTTAAGGCAATACATTAAATAACAAAATTTTGTCGCATCATTTCAATGAAATCCAAAATATCCCTAATCCGAAGAAATTTCAACCAACAAAACAATCCTGCATATTTGACTTTCCCATTCCCATAAAAATCGTTCTCTATTTTCTACCCATTTTTTTTTAAATTGTATAACAGATTTTGTTTTTAAAACACCAAATAAAATAAATTAAGAATGACTTGAGCACAATTAAAAAATAAAATTTATAAAAAATATACTTAAAAGCAATAAAAAAATACAATTAGTAAACGTTTCGCCTAGCTACACGCGAGCCATCATCAGTACAAAATATCCATTGCATAGCAAACGACGGAACAAATCAAGGATAGTTAAAGTTAGTTATTTTAAAAACAGACAATATTCACTAGGGACAGAACGAGCTTCATTGAAAGTCTGTGATCGCAATTGAGTGAACCAACCCTCAAAGAGTAATCTACCGTGATAGCTGTTGCAACCCGATTTCGAAATACTGGCGTTCGCAATTAGCGGCATGTGATTCGTTTGAAGTGAATGCTGGACAATTTTTGAATGTAAATTACCATTTTTTAAAGCACCAGTATGTTCCCTTAGGAAAATTTCTAATGATCTACCTGTTTCACCAATGTAAACACTATTGCAATCTTTACAGGGAATAACATAAACGACACCGGGTAATTTAGACTTATCATATTGAAAATTTATGCTTATTGAAAAAGGCACTAACTCACTTTATTAATTGGTTTAAAAGAAACCCCAATATTGAATGATTTTAGAATGCCAGGAATTTTCTCAGAAATGTTCTTATAATATAGGGATACAGATAAAAGAGTTTGGTTTGCTACGTTGAAAAGGGGGGGGGGGGGAGTAGAATTTGCAAAATTTAAAGTATTTTTAACAATCTATTTATCGCGATTTGGTTACTAATAGCTAAACTATTGGTCTTCTTAAAAAATCTTTAAAAATACTTCAAATTTTGTAAATTCTACTCCCCCCCCCCCTCTTTTCAACGTAGTAAACCAAACTCTTTTATCTGTGTCCCTTATTATAAGAACATTTCTGATAAAATTTCTGGCATTCTAAATCATTCAATATTGGGGTTTCTTTTAAACCAATTAATAAAGTGAGTTCCTTTTTCAATAAGCATAAATATCAATATAAATCTAAATTACCAGGTGTCGTTTATGTTATTCCTTGTAAAGATTGCAATAGTGTTTATATTGGTGAAACAGGTAGACATTAGAAATTCGCCTAAAGGAACATACTGGTGCTTTAAAAAATTGGTAATTTGAATTAAAGAATTGTCCAGCATTCACTTCAAACGAATCACATCCCGCTAATTGCGCACGCCAGTATTTTGAAATCTGGTTGCAACAGCTATCACTGTAGATTACTCCTTGAGGAACTCAATTGCGATCGATGACGTTGAATGAAGCTCGCTCTGTCCCTAGTGAATATTGTCTGTTTTTAAAATAACTAACTTTAACTGTTCTTGATTTGTTCCGTCGTTTGCTATGCAATGGATATTTTGTACTGATGATGCCTCGTGTGTAGCTTGGCGAAACGTTTACTAATTGTATTTTTAATTATTTTTAAGTATACTTTTTATAAATTTTATTTTTTAGCTGTGCTTAAGTCTGTCTTAATTTATTTTATTTGGGGATTTAATGATTTTTAATTCAGACGTTAAATGTATATATAATATACTGCAGATTTTGTTTTTGTTTTTTTCACAATACGATTTTCGAAAAATTTTATTTCAAAACAAGGAAATGCAATTCTACAGCCATTTTTCACCAAAGTTATAAAAGTAAAATTTTATTCAAGGATTCCGGTACAAATCATGATTAAAATTAAGTGGGATAAAACATACCCAACAACCTTTCAAGGGTTTAAGGTTGTAGTCACTTTTGACGCAATTTTTAATTCTACTGGTTTTTCATTAAATAATAAGCTCCGTTTATGTCTGTTAGCAACTTTCTTTCTTCGTAACATCGGGAACACTTTCAAAGCCATCGGCCAACTTATCATAGTAGGACCATAGTTGTGTGTAATATTTTATGTACATTTAACAGTGTATATTTCTATAAACATATTTAAGATTAAGGAAATGCTTCATTTCAAAGCATAATGTTGTTGAAATTCATTTTCTAAATAAAAACAATCAATTGAATAATTATTTATTTTAAATGAAACACGTATTATTACAAAAAAATACATAAATTGTGGATGTAAAATGCATGTTAAAATTAAGAATTTCATTTTTATGGCTACAGTTAATAAAGAGAATTAATTAATTTATCACTGTCTGAAACTATACAAAACGGACATATACTCAGATTTGCCTTTTGCTCATTTGGGGGCGCGTGCGGCCCGCCATATTATTTTGCTTATAACTATTTTGATTTCAGGGTGCAAAACACCGTACTTGGGTGCAAAACGGTGCAAAACGAGTGCAAAACGACCATATACTCAGATTTGTATTTTACTAGGGTGCAAAACGGTGCGAAACCGGTGCAAAACGAACATATACTCAGATTTGCAATTTGCTCTATTTTGAGTCGCAGTGGGGTTAACTTAATGTTAAGTTGCTAACTTAATGTTAAGTTAGCCCCGCCATATTATTTTGCTTATAACTATTTAGATTTCAGGGTGCAAAATTCCATACTAGGGTGCAAAACGGTGCAAAACGGGTGCAAAACGAACATATACTCAGATTTGCAATTTGCTCATTTTTGAGTCTCGGTGGGGCTAACTTAATGTAAGTTAGCCCCGCCATATTGTTTTGCTTATAACTAATTTTATTTCAGGGTGCAAAATTCAATACTAGGGTGCAAAACGGTGCAAAACGGGTGCAAAACGAACATATACTCAGATTTGCAATTTGCTCATTTTTGAGTCTCGGTGGGGCTAACTTAATGCTAAGTTACCCCCGCCATATTTTTTTTGCTTATAACTATTTTGATTTCAGGGTGCAAAATTCCATACTAGGGTGCAAAACGGTGCAAAACGTGTGCAAAACGAACATATACTCAGATTTGCAATTTGCTCATTTTTGAGTCTCGGTGGGGCTAACTTAATGTTAAGTTAGCCCCGCCATATTGTTTTGCTTATAACTAATTTTATTTCAGGGTGCAAAATTCCATACTAGGGTGCAAAACGGGTGCAAAACGAACATATACTCAGATTTGCAATTTGCTCATTTTTGAGTCTCGGTGGGGCTAACTTAATGCTAAGTTACCCCCGCCATATTTTTTTTTGCTTATAACTATTTTTATTTCAGTTTGAAAATTTCCATACTAGGGTGCAAAACGGTGCAAAACGGGTGCAAAACGAACATATACTCAGATTTCCAATTTGCTCATTTTTGAGTTTCGGTGGGGCTAACTTAATGTTAAGTTAGCCCCGCCATATTGTTTTGCTTATAACTATTTTGATTTCAGGGTGCAAAACACCATACTTGGGTGCAAAACGGTGCAAAACGAGTGCAAAACGACCATATACTCAGATTTGTATTTTGCCCAATTAGAGGTGGTGGTGGGGCTAACTTAATGTTAAGTTAGCCCCGCCATATTGTTTTGCTTATAACTATTTTAATTTCAGGGTGCAAAACGCCATACTAGGGTGCAAAACGGTGCAAAACGGGTGCAAAACGAACATATACTCAGATTTGCAATTTGCTCATTTTTGAGTTTCGGTGGGGCTAACTTAATGCTAAGTTACCCCCGCCATATTTTTTTTTGCTTATAACTATTTTTATTTCAGTTTGAAAATTTCCATACTAGGGTGCAAAACGGTGCAAAACAGGTGCAAAACGAACATATACACAGATTTCCAATTTGCTCATTTTTGAGTTTCGGTGGGGCTAACTTAATGTTAAGTTAGCCCCGCCATATTGTTTTGCTTATAACTATTTTGATTTCAGGGTGCAAAACACCATACTTGGGTGCAAAACGGTGCAAAACGAGTGCAAAACGACCATATACTCAGATTTGTATTTTGCTCAATTAGAGGTGGTGGTGGGGCTAACTTAATGTTAAGTTAGCCCCGCCATATTGTTTTGCTTATAACTATTTTAATTTCAGGGTGCAAAACGCCATACTAGGGTGCAAAACGGTGCAAAACGGGTGCAAAACGAACATATACTCAGATTTGCAATTTGCTCATTTTTGAGTTTCGGTGGGGCTAACTTAATGCTAAGTTACCCCCGCCATATTTTTTTTTGCTTATAACTATTTTTATTTCAGTTTGAAAATTTCCATACTAGGGTGCAAAACGGTGCAAAACGGGTGCAAAACGAACATATACACAGATTTCCAATTTGCTCATTTTTGAGTTTCGGTGGGGCTAACTTAATGTTAAGTTAGCCCCGCCATATTGTTTTGCTTATAACTATTTTGATTTCAGGGTGCAAAACACCATACTTGGGTGCAAAACGGTGCAAAACGAGTGCAAAACGACCATATACTCAGATTTGTATTTTGCTCAATTAGAGGTGGTGGTGGGGCTAACTTAATGTTAAGTTAGCCCCGCCATATTGTTTTGCTTATAACTATTTTAATTTCAGGGTGCAAAACGCCATATTTGGGTGCAAAACGGTGCAAAACGGGTGCAAAACGACCATATACTCAGATTTTCATTTTGCCCATATGGGGGGGCTAACTTAATGGACCTAAGTTCCGGTAGTTTTTTTCCAAGTTGGGTTGCGAAGTAACCGCTCAGCTACGCCTGTGCTGATCAAACTTATCTAAATAATTTTTATAAAATTATATCATACCTGCTGCCATCTGTTGTACATTATTATTAATAATATCAAATTTCTGTCTTCAGCATTAAAACCACGACGCTATTAAAAGTCACACGATGTATTTTCTTTCAATAGTTTAACACATTTTTTTCAAATACATCACAATGAATTGAATTATAAGATTTTTTTAATTATATTTTTCTTTGACTTATGTTTGTATACATTTTTAAAATGTTTAAAATCGAGATAAAATACAGTGTCTCACAGAAGTGATGGGACACTTGTGCTTTATAAAAAGAAACTGCAATAAAATAAATAAACAAACATGTGCAAAAATTTTTTGGGTGTGTTTCATATTTAAAGTTAGTAACAATTATTACATAACATACATTTTGTCAAAATATTAAAAATATTAATTTAGTAAAAATACAATTGTTCAGAACGGAGCAAAAAATGGCTCACATAAGTGATGGGACACTTACTTTTCCATCAAATATTTATCCAAAAATTTTACTTTTTAAAAGGTTTTAATATTTTGTTGGATTTCCTTTTACTTTTAAAACATGATTTAATATTTTTGGGATGGATTCGACTAATTTTTTTTGTAATTTCTGGAGTGATTTTAGCCCATTCTTCTTGAAGCACCGATTTTAGTTGTTGTTTTGAAGAAATGGTGTGTTTGCGAATTCTTGATTCCAATTCTTGCCAAATATTTTTTATGGGATTTAAGTCTGGAGATTGTGGTGGTGTTTTTATTATTTCAGGACAGTTATATAGCAGTCAGAGTCTAACGTTCAGAGCAGTGTGCTTGGGGTCATTGTCCTGGTAGAATTTAAAATCGTTATGAAGGTTCAATTTTCGTGCTGGAGATTTCAAATTTTGCTTTAAAATATCAATACACTTGTACTGATCCATTATACTGTCAATAAAAATAAGATTACCAACTCCAGCGGACGACATACACTCCCATACCATAACTCCTCCTCCACCATGTTTTACTGTTGGTACCAAGTTCTGTTTGCGAAATTCTTCCCTGGGTTTTCTCCACACCAAGATTCTACCGTCAGAACCAAATATATTAAATTTACTCTCATCAGCAAATATAACTTTATTCCAGTAATCAGAATTCTTATTTATGTTGGATTTTGCGAAAGCTAGTCTGAGTTTTCTATTCTTTTCACTTACGAAGAATTTTTTCCTGGCTACTCTACCGTGATATCCAGCAGATCGAATTACCCTTCTAATAGTCTCAGGATTAACAATTATTCCATATAATGATTGTAAATCAGCAGCAACTTTTAGAGCACTATTTCTTGGATTTTTGTTAATATTTTGAACGATAATTCGCTTTATTCCATTGGATAGCTTTGATGGTCGGCCAGGTCTTCTTTTATCCTGAATCATATGATTCTTTTTATATCGTTTAATGATATTGAAAACTGTTGAACGACTCAAGTTAACTGTTTCAGCAGTTTTTCTAATAGATTTTCCACGTTCAATATGCAAATTAATAACTAATTTTCGAATTTCAGGCGAAGTTTCTTTTCGTTTAGCATTCATGGCTACACAGAGCTAAAAAACACAAAAATTCATAAACAAACTGGAGAGAAATACTGCAGACGATTTTATAAATTATTGCCAATTGCTTTTAAGTAAAAATAAAACCCCCAAAAATATTTTTACTGCTTATTTCAGACGATTTTTGTTGCATATATAATGGTGTCCCATCACTTATGTGAGCTATGTTTTGCTCCGTTCTAAACATTTGTATTTTTATTAAATTAATATTTTGACAAAATGTATGTTATGTAATAATCTTTACTAAATTTAAGTATGAAACACACCCACAAAAAAATGTGTACATGTTTTTTTAATTTATTTGATTAGTTTCCTTTTGTAAAGCACAAGTGTCCCATCACTTATGAGAGACACTGTATAGTTAGTATTAAGATAGTAAAATATAGTTGTATATTAGTTTCTTTCAATAATTGTAGGTGTCAGTAAATTTATCTTGTCATGAATTTTGAGCAAAACAAATTTCTCAAATGATTCATAATGCAAAAAATAATTTGATTATAGCACATTTTTTAATTAACTTATATGTTTGTACATGTTTCTAAAATGTTTAAAATCATGATTAGAATATACAGTTTCTTTCAATAACAGTTAATAAATTTATTAAAAAAATATCATGAGTTTAACTCAGATGATTGGCAATTAACAAAAAGAACTTAATCATGATTATAGTTATTTCATTAGCTTATATTTGTAAACATTTCTAAAATGAAAATCGTAAATCAGAATGATGTTATTTTTTTAAGGCTGTTATCAAATTCAAAGGGGCTACTTACCAACATATTTTTTAATTGATTTTTGTTCGGAAACGCATGAAATGGACAGGTGTTGTTATTCAGAAACTTTGTAATCGAAAGAAGTTTTCCATTTTTTGATAAATGCAAAATATCTTTCAGAAAATACTGTCAAAGCTGGCTTTTTGAAACGAATTTCTGACGCAACACCGCGAGAAAGGAGAAAAAACGGTCGTCACGGGACCAAAATTGCTAATAACTCGATAAGTAATTTATTTCTCAAAAAAAAAAAAAAAAAAAAAAAAGGTAAATTCATTTCGATTCCAAATCGTTTAAGGGGATTCTTCACTCACTTGAAAAAAACACGCTCCGTAATGTTAAACCTATGGAGAGGTTGTTTTCGTTTAAATTTGAATATTTTTAAACGATTTTATTTTTATTTTTTTTTTTTTGCACAGGATAGCTGAGCTCGATCTCTAATATGTCCATTTTATATTTTTTCGATTTTGGTTGCAGATTTTTTAAAATAAGGATACTTTCACTTTCGAAACCGGTTCTGAAAGTGAAAGTACCTTTATAAAAAAATGAGTCAGAAAGTTTCGCGTTGTTGAACAGGGGATTTGGAGATAGTAATATAGCATAAAATATTTAAATTAACTTTAATACTGAAAATTTATTCGAATAAGCATTTAACTTTTATTCTTATTGGTGATTAAAACAATTAAAATCAGTACTAAATGTACTTTAAGTGTAATCATGTACAGTAGAACCTCGATTATCCGAAGTAATTGGGACTGACCCTCTTTCGGAAAATCGAAATTTTCGAATAACGGAGAATGCTTCGATTTTAAGATTAAGGAGAAATAGTATATGCGCTATTTCTTATTATGGTAACAAATGCTTAATAAAAATAAAGCAATAACAAAATAGAAACAAGAATAAATTACCTAAATTTTAATTTTTAAATTATGTACCTTTTACATATTTCACAAGGGTTTGTAACAATGTTTTGTTTGTTGCAGTTTCGATTGCCTTTGCTTTGAAACTCTATCACGAAGTCTTTTAATATTATTAGTTCACGAGAATCACAGTCTTTCTGCTGCTCCAGCCATGCCAAACCTTTTGCAAAACATTCAAAAACTTGAGAATTGCTAATTTGTTCGTTTTCTTTGTTCCACTCCGCAGCTTACGGGAGCTCAAGTTAAATTCAAAGGAACACTAAGAAAGGGGATCGAAAATATTTCTATGTACTCGTAGTTCGGAATGGATCGCTTGCACACAAGGAATATGATAGTTATAAAAAAAGAAGAAAAGAAAAGCTTTGAGTTCCACTCCGCAGCTTACGGGAGCTCAAGTTAAATTCAAAGGAACACTAAGAAAGGGGATCGAAAATATTTCTATGTACTCGTAGTTCGGAATGGATCGCTTGCACACAAGGAATATGATAGTTATAAAAAAAGAAGAAAAGAAAAGCTTTGAGTTCCACTCCGCAGCTTACGGGAGCTCAAGTTAAATTCAAAGGAACACTAAGAAAGGGGATCGAAAATATTTATATGTACTCGTAGTTCGGAATGGATCGCTTGCACACAAGGAATATGATAGTTATAAAAAAAAAGGAAAATAAAAGCTTTGAAAATGAATTTTGCGCGCAAGGAATGTGATACTTAGAATAATAAAAAAAAAAAAAACTTTAAAAATGGATTTCGGTTAATAGAAACAGACTTTCGGTTAAAAGAGTTTCGGATAAAAAAGGTTATACTGTATATATTTATTTATACGCCATAAACAATGATAAAAAAGCAGTTTATAAGATTGGGAAATAAATCTGTCTTATAGGCAGATTTTATGTACGCAGAACAGTGAGCTGTCAAATATAAGAAAATTGTTATAGGCTTCTTTATTACCCTCGTAGGCCGTTGAAGAAACAACAAGAGAGAGAAAATGCACGAGCCGTTAATTCCCAAATTGGCTCATCCGATCTCAGCAATCTGATCCTTTGTTAATTTTAATATTTTGGATTACTTTACTGTGATTTTGATCAAATTTAACAAAATAAATCAATTTAAGTCATTATAATTGCATTCTATTTTACATTACACTACTTCATAAGAAAATAAATATAATTATCTACTATATAAATATCAGTTTTAGCCAATCAGATTGCTGGGATCGGTTGAGCCAATTTGGGAATTAACGGCTCGTAGAAAATGCAGAATGCGCCAGAACCATGGATGCATAAACAAAAAAATCCGGTTCTTATACAAACATATACATTTCTTATTCAAACATACAGACAGGGGCGTAGCTACAAATATTTTTTCGGGGAAGAGAATTCAAAAATTTCCCAACTTGAAATAAATGGCTCTATTTTCCAACTAAAACGAATGTGCAATGTTTGTTTAATGATAACAATACTTATACGTAATAAAAAAAAAAAAAAAAAAAAGAAAAAAAAACTTTCCAAGAAAAATACTGAAACTAGAAACAAAAATTATAATTATTGGTTCATTTAATGAAAGTTTTTGTCTTCTATTGTGTACGAGTCATAATCATACTCCATATGAAAATAGCCTCATAATATTTTGAGATTTTTGAGGGTTTTTTTTTTTTTTTTTTGTGGAAATAGATTAGAGACACTGCTGATGTACAAAAGTAGGGAAATTTAGGTCTGGTAGATGTATGATATTTTCGTAGCGCAAAAAAACACAATGACAAATTGAGTCTGGTTACTTTTTGCATTTCTTTTGAAAATTTAACTAGTTTGCTCTTACATAACTCAGAAAGGTAGTCAGCAAAACAATAAAAAATTCCTTTTTACTTTGTATTTAGAAAAAAAGAAAAAGTGTTTCAAAAATCTGGAATTTCCCAACTCTAAACTCAAATTTCCCAAGTTCACATATATTGGAGGGGGAGGCTCCCCCCCATAACCCCCCCATCGCGACGCCTCTGCATACAGATAATTTCATTTAAATCAGCTGGAATGAAATTGTAAAAAGTACCTTTTTATGATCGATTAGTTTTCTGGTGTATCTCTAATTTTAAAAGTACTGTTAAATTAAACAAATTATTTAAAGAAATTAAATTCTTATAAAATAAATAACTCATATTACGTACGTAATATCATAAAAGCCATTAAAATAGACATAATAATAATAATAATAAAATTCCACGTAAAATTTTTTAATTAGGACGACGCTTTCACTTTCGGAACCGGTTCCGAAAGTGAAAGCATCCTAATAAAAAAAAAATCTGCAAGCAAAATTAAAAAAGTTAAAAACTTCCTTCGTACAAATCTACCCCAGCTATCCAATGAAAAAAAAAAAAAAATCATTTAAATTCAGATGCAAACGAGATATCTTAAAAAAAATTCTCCCACTGGATTCATTAACGCCAAAAGAGCAACTTTATGACATAAGTTTTAATTTATTTTTGTTCGAAAATGCATGAAACTAGCAGGTGTTGTTGTTCAGAAACTATGTCATCGAACTGTGTTTACCGTTTTTTTTTGTAAATGCAATAGATCTTTCACAAAATAGCGTCAAAGTGGGCGTTTTGAACCGAATTTCCACGCGAAAGAATAACAATTCAAGGAAGGATGAAAAACGTCTTTATCACGTGATCAAAATCATTCACAACTCAATAGGTAATTTATTTATCGAAAAATGGGAAACACAGTTCGATTTGAAATCGTTTCCATAGTCAGGCCTTCGGTCAATAACCTGGTGCTGCTATCTTTGGTAAAATCAATGAACAACTTTTCATGGTTAATTTTTTGAAAATGTGAAAATAGTGTATTACTTTTACACCTTATAAGCTGTTGTGGGATTCAAATAATTTAAAAACCGGTTCTCTGCTCTTTTTACCTTCTCCAGTATAAACAAGCAAGGTAAATAGTGCATTATATGTACATTATGAAACATTTTCCATAATTTCAAGAACTATGTTATAAAACTGCTGACTCAATAACTGTCAAGTATTCTTATTTACACCTTTGCTTTGGCGAGCAATACGTGAAATTTCTTCGAAGTAATCTGAGAAGTTCTTGATAATTTGTGACCTGTAGATCGTAACAGCTTGATTTCTGGTAATAAGATCGTTAAGTTTTGTCAATAAAGTCGCTAATTTTTACATTTGGCCTGCCATTATCGTCAAGATAATATTTGAAAATTGCAGTTGTAAAAACACAGACGTTCGTTCATAATACTTTATGAAAACTATATTCACGGCTAATTTCTGCACATAAATGTCATGTTTTTGACAATTTGAATCTGTAGGATAACCTTAGTTTTTGTCTATATGCTCTTAAAAATTACACCATAGTATTTTTACTTTCTTCTATCTTTACAAGTAGGAAGTATTGGATTCGTGAAAAATTTCGACTTCCGGTTATCGACGGATTTATACGGTTTAGAATGCCCAGAACACGATTTGATGGTTTTTAGAAAATGTCTGTCTGTGAGTCTGTCTTCCATTCTGTGAGTCTGTATGTGACAAAAATTTTGTGGGCGCTCTATCTCAAGAACTAATGCACGGAATTTCACAAAACTTTATATTTAGTTAGACCTTGATATAAACTGGACCTGAGTAGTTTTGGGTGAAAATCGCCCAACAGGTGGCGCTGCTAGGCGGCATTTTTCACGATTTCTGCAATAGCTATATCTCAAGAACTACTGCACAGATTTTCATAAAACTTCAGATTCAGTTTGGTGCTGATTACTATTTTGTGAAAATCACCCAACAGGTGGCGCTGCTATGCTGCATTATTCATGATTATCGCAATAGGTCTAACTCAAGAAAAAATGCACGAATTTTTATCAAACTTCCGATTCAGTTAGTCCCCGATATAAATTAGTGCTGTTTAATTTTTGGTGTAAATCGCCCAACAGGTGGCGCTGCTGTGCTGCATTTTTCACGATTCCCGCAAGAGCTGTATCTCAAGAACTATTGCACGGATTTTCAACAAACTTCAGATTTAGTTAGTCCTTGACATGAATTGGCGTATAAATTAGTGCAGTTTAATTTTTGGTGTAAATCGCTCAAAAGTTGGCGCTGCTATGCTGTATTTTTTTGCGATTTCCGCAATAGCTTTATTTCAAGAACTAATGCTTGGATTTTCAACAAACTTCAGGTTCAGGTATACCTTGATATCATTTAGTGCTGCTTATTTTTGGTGTAAATCGCTCAACAGGTGGCGCTGCTATGCTGCATTTTTCAGAATTTCCGCTACAGCTCTATCTCAAGAATTAATGCACGAATTTTCATCCAACTTCAAATTCAGATATACTGTGGTATGAAATGGTGCTAAATCATTGTTATTTCTTGTACTATTTAAATGATTTAATTGACGTGATTTATATAGAAGAAAGTTTTGTGATGGCCACAACATACTAGTTTGTATTAGTACTGTCAGGTCAATCTCCCCCCCCCCCCCCCACGTCTTAGGAAACTTTTCAATGTTCATGGTTTGCTTTTTGACCAGTGTTGAATTCAGGGGGTGGATCGAGGGGACGTGCAATGAGATGGTCCCCCCCCCACCCCCCGGGAGCCACGGAAATTCCTCCAGGAAAAAAAGTGTCTGAATTCAACACTGCTTCTTTATAGCGCTCGCTTTAACAAATGTATAGCTGGTGATAAATAGAAGATTGTGGTAATATTTGATGAAACATGGCTGTTTTTTTGCACATATGAATGTTGAGCTCAGCATATATTCAATGATTGTATGACATATTTATCTGTTGCTCAAATAGAAGTAGAATGTGACCTAGACATTGTTACAACTAAAGCTGTTATTGTTGGGGATGATTTAGATCTGGAACACTACATTTTGGGTAATTAAAGCTCAGATTAAAATAAAAAAAAAAAAACATTAAATAGGGGCAGATATCATCCTTTATCTTGATGACACTGCCATCTTTTCTCAAACATGAGAGGAGTATTTAAAGCATTCACAATAGATTTTAGAGCGAATAAAACAAGCAAACTTAACAAACCCTCTAAGTGTAAAATTGTCCAAGAGGAGGTGCAATATTTAGGACAAGTAGTAAGTAGGGCATGAGAAATGGTTCCCAACAGAACTAAAATTAAAGCCATCCAGGCCTTTCTCATACCAACTACCAAAATTGAGGTTGGTTGGTTGGTTGTGTTTATGATGGCCAATTATCGACACGAGGGATATAGGCCCTAAGGGGGAAAGAGTGCCCTTCGTGGGGGTCTTTCTAAGGGAACCTAACCCGTATTGACGCTTGGAAATCCAAGGTTCGAAGAAAACCACGAAAACTCCGAACGATTAGGTCGACGGGCGCGATTGGGATCGAACCCAGCACCTCCCGTCTACCAGCTTCGAGAGCAGAACCTCTCGGCCACTGGTGGGGCCCTACCAAAATTGAGATTAGGGTTTTTCTTGGCTTAGTAAGATATTACTGGCAACACATACCCATGTTTTCGGTAATAACTGCACCATTTATCAATTTGTTGAAAGGAAGAAATGAAAAAAGGAAAAATGAATGGAATGGAGAATGAATGTACCAAAGACTTTGCGTTGCTTAAGGAAAAACTCACAAGTAAATTTTGCACATTCTAAAACATTTATACTGCAAGCCGACACATCAGATTTGGGGTATGGGGTCATGTTACTTAGCACAAGAGAATAATAAAGGTAAAGCAAATGTCCTATTAAATCCTGCTGAAAAAATATATTCAACAGAAAGAAAAAAAAATGCACGACAATATTGTATGTCATAAAAGGCTTAAAGTCTATAGAGATGGTCAAACCAAATTTCATATCCAAACGGAGCACAATCCACTGGCGTGGTTAAAGAAAAATGCAGGAAACAGCTTGCGACTGCTTCATAAGACATTAGCTGCCTAAAACTACACAACAGGACGTAAAATAAAAGTAATTCAAATGTGGACAGTCTCAGTAGTCGAAATCCTCTTTATGCTGACTAAATGAATGTCTTTTTCAGAATAAGATTTACTTGCATAATCTACATGTAATGTAAATAGAAACAGCATTCAATTATTTTTCACATCAATTGTTCATTTCAGATCAGATATTTATTAGGAGGAACAATGTTAATAATCTTTCTCTTATTATATGATTCTTGTGTAATATAATAACTGTAATTAACGTTTATATAATCCACTTATAGTACTATGTTTTCATATTATTATCATTATTTTATTGTGTTTTAAATATTTAATGGTTTTCCTCATGGCCTTGGGGATGGATGGAGAACATCTTACATGGTTCATAAACTTTAGTATACACTCTCCTATTAATTTTACGTGAATAGGGCATTTTTGTCTAGAACTTTGGATTTTCTTTAAAAGATTATCACCAGTTACCATTGCTGATTAAAAACTTTTCTTTGTTTTTCCTTATGTTGGTGTTGAAGAATGCCAAAACCCAAAATAGGGAGGAGTGTGTAACAAATGTGCCATCTAGAGGTCTGCAAACAGATAGATATCAGCTGAGACTCAAAGTGTGGTGGTAAGGTGAAAAGTGAACAGAGAGAGGTACAGTGATATATATGGCGATCTGCCATAGTTTAAATTCCTACATATGTTTTCTGCTCAGATATATCCAATCTTTATACTGTGGGTTATGTTTGTGACTGTGTTTGTTAATGTGTCTGTGATATTAGTCTCTTAATAAATGATTAAAGGCATATTGGATTCTTCAATCCATTATATAACAAACACAGTAAAAAATTTGGTCAATATATTTCATGGTAGAACGCGGTAACATTGCAAAAGAAAGTTGAATTTAAATTATCCTATCCAATTTTAGCTCGGAGTATGGTTGCTATACAAGAAAACATTTTAACAAAATTCATGGGACACTGCCAGCGTAAAAGAAACAGTGACGTGAAAATTTGCATCAATACATAAATTTAATAATGATAGAAGATTAGTCTCAAGATTTGAGTTAAAGTTTGTTCTTGGGAATTGAGATTAAAACATTTTCAAAAGAGATATGCGAAGCATCATAAGTTAAATAAAAGCCTTAGAAAATAGCTCTTTCAAGTCATTGGCAATAAAGTGTAAGGCACATGAATTCTTTGTGTTGTCTCGTAAAAGAACTATAAATGCTACAACCCATATTTCCAATGGAGAACATGCTGCAATAAGTCTTAACGTGTCATACACAACACTAAAATGTATTTTAAATAATTATTGCCTACAATTGAATTCTTTTGTGCAGCTCTGTACAGTAACTATAAATGCTGAGTTTCCCCCAGGTTTAAAAAAGGGCAGGGTGGTGCTTGTGGGAAAAGAATGTTTTTGGATTCCGAAGGGCATGTTTTGGATTCTTAAGGGCATTTCTTGAAATTTTTAAAGGCATTCTTTTGATTTTTAAAACTACTTTTTAATATTTAATAGACAGAACACTATTTTAAAGACAGCAAGCAATGAGTCAATTTTTACTATGCAAGTAACTTTTTTAATAAACAAAGGAGTAAAGGCATTTTTTTCAGGTGGGGGCAACAAGGGAGCTAATTTTTTTAATGAGGGGCAACAGGGGTGCTATTTTATAAACCTAAGGACAGGCAGGGTGCAGCACCCTCCTGAAACTGCCTGGGGGAAACTCTGAATGCTACATACACCTTTTCCAGAAAAAACATGCTGTAGGTTGTATCCGACTGTAATACCATACTAAAATAACATTACTGTCAGCGTGCTGCAAACTCTGCATTTAAACGTTTCGTAAAATCTTTGAATTAGGAATTTATATACACATAGGTTAGATGTTAAAAGGAGAAAATCCATCTAGAAATTATAAAACTATTATTTAACAGCTGCTATTAAACAGAAAATTATATGATAATTAAAATATGTTTGCTGGTGTGTTTACACTGCATGTTAAGTTTCCAGCAAAAATGCAAACTTGATTAAATAAAAATAATTTATATTACTTAAATATTGTTAATATGATATAAACAAACTTAAGGCTGTTCTCAACTGCTCTGCTCAACAAGCGCAAAACGTTTTGACACATTTACAAATTCTTTTTTTAACGGAAAGATATGAAATTGGAAAGCCTGAGCATAGAAGCAATTTGGAATCGAACTGTGTTTTCCATTTTTTGATCAATCAATTACCTATTGAGTTATAAGCGATTTTGGTCACGTGACACGCCAGTTTTCTCCCCTTACTGACTGGATTTTCTTCTTTCGTTTGGAAGTTCGCTTCAAAATGTCAACTTCGGTAGTATTTTCTGAAAGATCTATTGCGTTTACCAGAAAACTGAAAAAACAGTTTGATGAGATAGTTTCTGAATAACAACACCTTAAAGTTTCATGCATTTCCAAACAAAAATGAATTAAAACTTGTCAGAAAATTGACCCTTTGTATTTGAGAACAGCATTAACAAATAACACAAAACATTACATAAAAAATGTTGTCAAAGAAGTCTATTATTTCCTTAGTGTCGTTGATTCAATTTTTTTTTCTAATTTTGTTAGCATTGGGAAATCTTTTTTTTTTCAGAAGTAATTAAAAAACTAAAAATAATTCAAAAATTACAGCCTTCTGTAGTTTGTGAGTTTTTGGTTTCTCTTATTGAGTTCGTTGTCACCATCACTTAATTCCTTATCACAAATTTTTGTTTCTTCTACCATTTTTTGCAGCAATCACTGGTAGAAAAATAACAGTCTTCTAGTTTTCAAGCGGTGGTTTATTAGGATTTTTCAGCAGCTTTTCCTTTTCTCTTTGGCTGTACAGGCATTCTTCGACTTACGTAAGTAATGCATTCCGTAAACTTTTACGTAAGTTGAATTTGTAAATTCCTCAGGTAAAATTTTGTCAGAAACTGCAATATTTATTATATATGTATAATATATACATTATTTACACAGTATTATTTTATAAATAAAGTAGCATGCAGCAGTATTTACTTGGATATAAACTATAAAAATATGAAAAAAAAAAAAAAAATTGAAAGAACACTTTTCAAATAAAAAGTATCTTGTGGAATATGGGATTTATAAATTTAACATTGATGAATTAATTTATATCAATTTTGAATCTACATCAAACGAACAGCTCTGAAGCTGGAAGAAAAAATACACTCGTTCCTCTTCACCAAAACTTTAAAATTAGGTTTCGTTATGCTTCGAATTCAGCTAACAAAATTGTAACGGTTAAACTGAGGGGTTTTTTGGCTCATTTTAATCAAATTTGTGTTTATTTTGTTAAAGATTTAATTGTATATCCCACTAAAAATATAACTATATCTAATATATAAAACTATATTATTGTTGTGGTTTTTATCTGAATATTTTATTTATAAAACAATCATCAAAAGTATGCAAATGCGTATCAAATGCACTAGTATGTTCATAAATGTAATTTTCGAAATTCCTTACGTAAGTGCGAATTTACGTAAGTCGAGGGATGCCTGTACTTTTAAAAACTGATATTATATGTTCAGTCACATTTTAAGCAAGTAATGGTTTAAGAAGGTCTTACTGTATTTATATGATGATGAAAGACACAAGGCCAAACGTTACCTGCCACTTTAGTACAGGCACACATCTTTGAGGAAATAACATTATTTTCCTATTTTTATCTAAACAGGAAACATGCAGTCCTAAAGAGACTAAGAACCCTTTTCTTTGGCAAAAAATAATTTTCTAATTTTTTTTATCAAAACTAATTTAAACACTCACAGTATATTCTAACAAAGTTTCATACAGATAAGATCATAAATACACAATTTTTTTAACCATTTGGAAAAATGGTTATTGTTCTCATCAGGGTAGGAAATCAAAAGCATATCTGAAGGTTTTTATTGGTTTAATCCGTATTTTATTCATTTTCTGATTGGTCTATACAGTAATCTGTATTTCTCTTTACTTTCAACAGAGATGGATACCTTCTGTTGCCACTATGACAAAAAAGTAATAAAAACTACAAAAAAATAAACAAACTCAGAAACAAATTGAGATACAGCTTTCAAACAAATTGCATTTAAAAGTACATTTTTTTTCTCTATCCGACGATGTAAAAAGTAATATTGTCGGATGTTTAGAAGTTTAAGAATGAAATTTCAATTAAAATTGGCTGTCAGATTTCTTGGAAATCTGACAATGGAAAAGCCTTTTCCGGAACAGCCAATGAAATGCTTGGATAATATGTAAGTTTCAGGTGGATAATATGTACCAGTCGCAGGCGATTTTTGTTGCTTGGAATTTTTACGTGTAATAACACTATTAATGTTTAATTCATGGCGTACGTAATGTATCAGGTTTCCTACACAATTCTGGTAAAAAAATTCCCTGACTTTTCCCGGTTTTCCCTGATTTTATTCAAAAATTTCCCTGACCTTTCTCAGTAAAAATTCGACTTATATATTGTTGTAAAACCCTCCGCAATTGACTTTAATTTAGATAAATGCTAGAAAAAGTATGTGCTGTATGAATTTTCGATTTTTTAATTATTTTTCCTATTGTTATATAGTTTGCATAAATTTTAAATAAAAATTTTAGATTGGATGAATAATTAATATTCAAAATTTCTTCATTTACGACGATAATAGAAATTCTAATGGAAGTAGCATATAAAAAATTCCCTGACCCGTTGGAACCCTGTGTATGATCAACTCCATGCGATTTTTTATGTCTTAAATTTTAGTCTTTGAAAAAATCATTTTTCAAATAGTCGTCGTAATTTGTTAAATTGCTTTTTTTTTTTTTTTTTTTAATTGCATCTATTTTCACGAGTTTGTGTTTTATAAAGTACTAAAACTTCAATATATATTTCTCAATTAACTTAAGTCCCTAATACTATGTTTCACACAATAAAAAAAGTAAGCACTCTTTTTACAGAGTACTTTTTAATACATACACTAATTTCATAAGTTGTAATTTTCCAACTCGGTGAAAAAGTGTCCAGAACAAGATTCAAACAAGGGACCTTTTCACTGAAGCTGCCAATGCTCTGCTAACTGAGCTATCCTGGACAAATCATGTGGGCACAATTTGACCAGAAATCCTTATTGATTATGACACCTGGTCTGATATCTGAATCAGCTCAACAGAATAAATCACAAGTAATGGAACTCCAAGAAACAGTAAATTTAATGCATGTTCTTTGCTCAATAACTTTCACCATTTCAGAAGATCAACAGAGTGAAAATTCTTATCTCATTAAAAACAAATTTATTTTCAGACGATAAAATCAAATAAATTTCTGACTATTGCTAGATGTTTATTTTTTTTCATCTTTTTTTACAATGGTACTACAATCCATGTAGGATCTGTTCGGTCGTTTTTATGCTATGCATTATTAGCAATATCTTTTGTCGTCTGCGTTTGTTTATACGAGTTTATAGAATGTTTTGTTGTGAAAGAGGTAGCCATGAGTGGCTCTTGTGATATTATTTAATAAAAACAGCGCACTGCAGTTTTGTTATTTTGAGTATTTGTGAGTATTTAATATGAGCTAACATAATGGTCCGCCGAGCAACGAAGAAGCAGCCTGGGATTAAATTCAACGAGCTTATAAAATCAAATTTTAAGTTGAGTGAAACGCCGAGATGAATGATAAGTTCTAAGAGTTCCGTGCTACGAAATTCCGCAAAAGATTATTCGAAAAGTAAGTGAACGTGATTTTTATTATCTTTACTGTTATACATATATTAAACAATGTTTAAAGGTGCAAAAAAAAGAGGATTTAAGGCTTATAGCCACTGAAATAAATCTAAATGTTAATGACGAAAATATGACAATTGCTGATCTAAACGTTATTATTGAAGACAGTGAAATGTATAAAAATAAACCAGATTTTGTGAAAGATATAGCAAACGATATAATTGAAAATCGTAAACAGCAAATCCGAATTGAGGAGGAGCAAAAGCAATATGATCTGGAAAAAATTAAACTTGAAATAGAATTGGCTAAAATTAAATCTGAAGCTAAATCTAATATTAGTGAGAGTGAAATAAAATTAGAATCGTTAGATCAATTGATAAAAAGTATTCGAACTTTGACTGTAAGAATTCCAATACATCCTGAAGGATGAGGATTTTACTTTTCTTCTTTAGAACGAGCTTTTAAGACAAAAAATGTTCCAGAACAATATAAAGCAGAAATTCTGTTAAATTTATTAGGGGATAAAGCATCTAACATAATAACTTACTTACATGATAGTGATATCGAGAATTATGCAAAAATAAAAGAATTAGTGTTAAAAGAATTTCAACCTACACCTTATTTTTGCTTAGAGCAATTTAGAAAAGCTGCTAAACAACCAAATGAGACGCATGTACAGTTTGCTTCACGTCTAATTACAAACTGGGAATATTATTTAAATTTAAGAAATGTATCCAATTTCGAGAGTCTTAAACAACTTATAGTATCAGATAAATTATATCAAACATTAGATAGTGAAACAGCTTCCCACATTAGTGTGAGACAAGGTGATAAATGGTTTTTACCAGAAGAATTGGGACGAGAGATTGATTTATATTTCACATCACGCGGAAAATCTCTTACTGAGAATTTTAGTGTTAATCGTAAATATACTAACTCCAAAAGTGTATCTAAAGTATTTTTATCAGATGTTAAAACATTAAGTTGTATTTTTTCCCACGAACATCACACTCTTTCGAATTGCCCGCATTATTTAAAATTATCTGTCAATGAAAGGGTGGACGTTATAAAACGTAACAAGTTATGCTTTAATTGTTTAAATTCACATTCAGTTGCAAATTGTCCATCAAAGTACATGTGCTTTTGTAAAAAACGTCATCATAAAACTATATATTTTCCAAAAACAAATAAAAACACATACGTGAAAGAATATGTTTCATCGGTACAAAATAAACAAGGAAAGGTAAATGTGGAAGAATGTTCAAATTCTAGGCCAACAAATCATGGCACATCAATCTTGAACGCTAATGCAGAAGAGTTCGTTCAAAAAACCTTTATTAGTAACTATTCAAATAAAAAGAGCAAAGTTTTACTTTCAACTGTAATATGTTTTCTAATTGATGAATCGGGATGTAAACATAGAGTAAAGTGTTTATTACAGTTACTTATGGTACTGTTAACGCACCTTTTTTGGCCATGAGAACACTACTTCAATTGTCCAAGGATGAAGGAAACAAGTTTCCTTTAGCAGCACCCATATTGAGAGAAGACATGTATATGGATGACATTCTATCTGGAGCTGATTCTTTAAGTTCTGCATTAGAGCTCCAAAATCAATTAATAAAAATTTTAAACAGTGCAGGAATGTTATTACATAAATGGTGCAGTAATGCCCCAGAACTTTGTCAAACAAATGACAAGATATACTCCTTTGGTGATTCAGAAGAATCTAAAGCGTTAGGTGTTTCGTGGAAATCGAAGAAAGATTGTTTAAGTTTCAATGTTAAAATTCATAATGATGTAAATGTCACTAAGAGACAAATGTTATCAACTATATCAAGTAGTGATGGGCGATTCTTGAAAATTCGACAATCGAGAAAAATCGTCATCGTAAAAAATCACAATCGATACAGCCATCGATTAATTCCTAGAATCTACAATCGAGATGTTTTACAATCGATTATAACGAGAGAAGCTAAAAACAATTGTTGGAAAACTTAGCTATTATTCTGGCCGAAAATTTCATGGTAGTGATAGGGTTTGCTCGATAATTCTGCTATCGCAATTATTTTCTCCTGATTTAGGCTTAAGGGGTTACTTCAGTCAACTGAAAAGACCTGTTCGCTAATGCTAATCTTATGGAAGAAATTTATAAAGATCTCATTTGAATGTCAGTATTTTAAAATGATTTTCTTTGCATTGGAATAAATTCCCCTTTCTTCTTTATGAAACTGCAATGTCCAAATCGCGTAACTATGGCACATTTGATGAATCAAATAACCTTTCTACTTTTTAGAAAAGTACTTTTATCTAGTACTTTATCTACTTTTCTACTTCAAAAAGTTTGATACAGTTTAAAGTTCCCCTAAATGTCATATACTGTGGAATTTCTCCATTGATCGAAAACAAAAGTTTCTTTCGAAAAACGTAAGGACAGTAAGATAAAGATACCTGCCAAGAGGGAACCTGCCTAACACGGAAACTGTTTTCCAGTACCTAGCGATTCCAACACTCTTTAAGTGTGTATCGAAATCCAAAGTAGCTACTTTATGACACATTTAAAAACTCATTTTTAGGTGCGTTCGTAATTATAGAAATACGTAGCACCTATAGTCGTCGTTCAGTCCGTCCGTCTGTCTGTCTGTCCGCATATAACAGAGCAAAAACTACCCAACCGAATGGTCTGAAATTTTTAATGTATGATTGTTGCAAAATTTTGTTGAGCCATTTCAAATTTTATGAAAATCGGATGCATAGTTTAATTACAGGGACAGTCAAAAGTTTTTCTTTACATTACGGCCAATGGGAAAAAAATATTGCAAGTGTGTTTTAATGATGTTACAGCCTTCCGAATGGTCTGAAATTTTAAATATATAATTGTTGTAAAATTTTGTCGACCCATTTCAAATTTTATGAAAATCGGATGTATAGTTTAATTACAGGGACAGTCAAAAGTTTTCCGTTACATTATGGGGAATGGGAAAAAAATTATTGCAAGTGCATTTTAATGATGTTATAGACTATGCACTTATGAAATTAAAAAATATATACATTGAGTACAATATGGGGTACAAAAAATAATTATAAAACTAGTTATAGTACGAACGCACCTCATTTGCCACGTTTGACGAGCAATTTCCGACTTGTTTATTTTAGACGCATTGGCTAGAATCGATTAGCATTTCCCTCTTTTCGATAAATGAAAAAGGTTTAATACAAATTAAAGTTCCCTAAATGTCTAAAGTGTATCAAATGCTGTGGAATTTCTCCGTTTATCGAAAACAAGACAGCTTTATCGAAAAACGTAAGGATAACCAGACATATATAACTACTGAGAGGGAACCTGCCTAACACGGAAATTGTTTTCCAGTGCCTAGCGATTCCAACATGATTGTTCAAGTCTGTATCAAAATCCAAAGTAGCTAGTTTCTGACACATTTACTAGCTCATTTTTTATTTTAGGCGCATTAGCTAGAATCGATTAGCATTTTCTTCTTTTCGATAAAGGCAGAAGGTTTGATACAAGTTAAAGTTCCCTAAATGTCTAAAGTGTGTCTAATGCTGTGGAATTTCTCCGTTTATCGAGAAACATAAGGGCAACCAGACAAATATAACTGCTAAAAGGGAACCTGTCTAACACGGAAATTGTTTTCCAGTGCCTAGGGATTCCAACATGACTCTTCAAGTCTGTATCAAAATCCAAAGTAGCTAGTTTCTGACACATTTACTAGCTCATTTTTTATTTTAGGTGCATTAGCTAGAATCGATTAGCATTTTCTTCTTTTCGATAAAGGCAGAAGGTTTGATACAAGTGAAAGTTCCCTAAATGTCTAAAGTGTGTCTAATACTGTTGAATTTCTCCGTTTTTCGAAAACAAAGGAGTGTTATCGAAAAATAGAAAAGTAAACAGACAAATATATCCGCTAATAGGGAATTCTATAACTAAAATAAAACTTCAATGGACTTCATTTTTGGTATTTTGGATAATTTTAATTTTCCAATCCTTACCAACGTGGTATTAGATGATGGGTCTGGAAAAGGTAGAAGAAATGCCCCCCCCCCCCAAAAAAGGGGCATTAGGCCCCAAATTGACAGTAGGGTAGACCAAGGATGAAAGTTAACTTCATGTAAGAGAGGACTAGGGAAAGTTGAGAATGATAAAAAAAACTAAACCATTGAATAAGAAAAAAATTGAAGAAAAAGGAAAATGGTAAAAGAACAAATGAAGCGTGTGATTAGAGCCAGACAAATGAAGAGTGGCCCGATGGCCACAGCTGGTCCAGAATGAGTGCCCAAGTAGTCAGAATGGGTCAAGAACTTGGAGAATAGTATCTACAATGAAGAAAAACAATGAGACGAAACATTATGAAAAACAGATGAAAAATACCAATAGCCTGAGGCTAAAAGTAAAATGTTTCACTGGGCGGCGTCCCCTGGTGGTAGTAAAAATAAAATTGATATGAGAAGATAGGGGAGAGTGAAAAGACTATTTTGTGAATTTTATAATTTTTGGACAAACAGTATACTAAAGGTTTGAAGAAATAAAACTTTAAAGCGCCCTCTTGAGGCAAAGAAGGGAGTTAAAATTAAGAAACATGTGTCCATAATTTTTATTTGATTTTAGACACAATTTGATGTTAGTCTTATAATTTTCCTATGAGTGCAAGATACCGTACCAGAGTACGAAAAAAAACGCCGCTAAGTATATTCCTTTAGAGAATTTTAACCACAGGGGTCTAAAATTAACGGTGGATTGACAAAAGAAAGGTAGATTTAGAAAGGTTATGAGATTACTCTTATTTTAATATATTACATGAGTGTGGTAAAATAATTTTGAAAAATCCTCTTTCCTGAGGCGACACTTAAAATCTTGAAAACAAATAATTTGCAGTGCGGTTTTCTTTTAACAATAGCATTCTAATATTAAGAGATATGGGACAGCTTAGGAGGGCTGAAATAAGAGAAACATTGAAAATCAAAGACAAACTGGCGCCGCCGAATTCACTAGAAAACTTCTATATCAACAACTGAAACCCGAACTGATAACTTAAACCACTATGCCTCCTAACCCATATCGGTTAATAACAAAAGCGAATGGAAAAGAACACGTACTTCTTTGGGAAATCATGACTTACACCAGAAGCGCGGTAAGTTTGACTCTTTTCTGAAAGCTTCCTTTCTCTCGCACTTCGAGATATATTTTCTGCTGCTCGTTTACCTCGAGGAGACATTCTGCTCGATGGCAAACCTCTCGCTTACTTCAAGATATCTCATCGATTGTAACTCATCGCTTCCCATTGTCATTCTCGTTTCTTGCTCTCGGTCTCTGTTCAACATTTCATATGACATTGTCAAGAATGAGAAATCAGTTTTCGTCCATCCTTGAAATGTTACTCCCGATGGTTGTCATTTCACGCTCGGCCATGAAGGGCCGAGATGAGATATCGAGGGGCGAGCTGGACAGAGAAATAGGCATGACAATGAGCTGTGAAATGAAGCTTTAATTTTCAATGTTTTTCTTATTTTAGCCCTACCAAGCTGTCACACACCCGGAGCCCTCCGATAAATATTATTTATTAAATATAAAAATTTCAAAGAGGAAGGTGGGTCGGGTGAATTCCGAGGACGTGAGAGTGGGCGGAGTGCAATTAAAAAAAAATTACCGAACTCTTCCTGTGACATATCATCGAAAAGCCCTTTGACAACTCTTTCATATTATGAACCTTTCTTCCCCCGAAGGTGAAATTCGGGGGGTGGGGAGGGGGCGAACAAAGTTTTAAAACCGTAGCCGATTTCTATAATAAATTTAAATATCCTTTTAGATGTGGGTTTTTTGTGCAGTCTTCCGGTAAATATTATTTATTGAACATAAAAATTTTAAAGTGGGGGCTGCGTAAATTCCGGGGCGAAAGAGTGGGTCCAAGGGGGGAGGAGGAGCAATTTTCAGACTGTTTTTGGACCCGTCATGTGATATGTTATCGGAAAGCTCTCGAATGACTCTTTCATATTATGAGACTTTATTCCCCGCCTCCCCAATTTGGCCCCCACTGCAGGGGGTAGTTTTTCCGTTTTTATCATTTTAGATCGGATTTTTTTTATGGAGCCCTCCGATAAATATTATTTGTAATATATGAAATTTCAGGACACTTTTCTAAATTTAGCCAAGACCCCTCATGTGGCATATCGTTGGAAAGGTTTGTGACTACTTATTGATGTTATGCACTTTCGGTGGCCGTCCCCCCACTTTGCCCCCCGGGGGACACTTTTCCAAATATAGCCAAGACCCCTCATGTGAGATATCATTGGAAAGGTCAGTGACTACTTACTGATGTTATGCACTTCCGGTGACAGTATCCCCCACTTTGGCCCCCCATGGGACATTTTTCCAAATTTAGCAAAGACCCTTCATGTGAGATATCGTTGGAAAGGTCTGTTACTACTCATTGATGTTATGCACCTATGGTGTCTGTCCTCCCCACTTTGCCCCCCCGGGGGGCACTTTTCCCAAATTTAGCCAAGACCCCTCATGTGAGATATCGTTGGAAAGGTCTGTGACTACTTATTGATGTTATGCACCTCCGGTGACAGCCCCACCAAAGACACTTTTTCAAATTTAGCCAAGACCCCTCATGTGAGATATCGTTGGAAAGGTCTGTAATTACTTATTGATGTTATGCACCTACGGTGTTCGTCCCCCTCACTTTGCCCCCCCGGGGGGCACTTTTCAAAATTTAGCCAAGACTTCTCATGTGAGATATTGTTGGAAAGGTCTGTGACTACTTATTGATGTTATGCACCTCCGGTGACAGTCCCCCCCCCCCGGGACACTTTTTCAAATTTAGCCAAGACCCCCTCATGTGAAATATCGTTGGAAAGGTCTGTGACTACTTATTGATGTTATGCTCCTCCGGTGACAGTACCCCCCAATTTGCCCCCCGGGGGACACTTTTTCAAATTTAGCCAAGACCCCTCATGTGAGATATCGTTGGAAAGGTCTGTGACTACTTATTGATGTTATGCTCCTCCGGTGTCCATCCCCCCACTTTGCCTCCCCCCCCGGGAGATACTTTTCCAAAAATATAGCCAAGACCCCACAAGTGAGATATCGTTGGAAAGGTCTGTCACTACTTATTGATGTTATGCTCCTCCAGTTCCCCACCCCCCCAGGAGACACTTTTTCAAATTTAGCCAAGACCCCACATGTGAGATATTGTTGGAAAGGTCTGTGACTAATTATTGATGTTCTGCACTTCCGGTGACCGCCCCCCACTTTTCCCTCACGGGGGACACTTTTCTAAATTTAGCTGAGACCCCGTATGTGACATATTGTTGGAAAGGCCTATGACCACTTACTCATGTTATCCACCTCCCGCACCCCTCCCCCCTCTTTGCCCGCACGGGAAGGTCATTTTTATAAATTCAGATCCAGACCACTCATGTGACATATGGTTCGAAAGGCCTAAAGACCTGTGACGACTTATTCATATTATGCAGCTACTGTGCCCCTCCGCTCACTTTGACCCCTCCCCCAAGAGATCTGGTCCGAGGTTCGTTCGTTTTGAGATTATATTTTTTTACAAGATTTTGTAGTGCGTGCACACCACGCCTGCTATACGGTGTCATATATAGTGGGTAACCTGTTCGTGATTTCATATTACAAGATTACATATATCTTAGGGGCCCCGATTAAAGGAGGGGCCCACTAGCGGGCGAAGTCACCTAGTCTTTATTAACGCCGACTCATTCCAGTTCACCCGCAGACGATTCTTGATAAATGTATGACGTATATAATATATGATGTATAAAAGCAATTGGCAAACTGGAGTCATTGAAAAAAAATTTACACAATCGAAAAATATCGAGATGTCCATACAATCGAGAAAAACATCTCGTTATCACCCATCACTAATATCAAGTATATTCGATCCCTTAGGTTTAGTATCTCCTGTTATAATTAAAGCAAAAATATTTATGCAGAAGTTATGGTTATTAAAATTAAATTGGGATGATTTGCTAACCGAGAAAGAGGCTAAGGAATGGAAAGTGTTTTCTGATACCCTACAATTAATAAATTTGAGATTAGTAGGTGTATTTTATTGAAAGATGCAATTATGATCGAGTTACATGGTTTCAGCGATGCGTCTGAAGCAGCCTATGGTGCAGTAATTTACTGCAAATCGGTAACAAAATCAGGTCAAGTGTCTGTAAAATTAGTGGGAAGTAAATCTAGAGTTTCTCCCTTAAAGCAATTAACTGTTCCAAAACTTGAGCTTTGTGCAGCAGTTTTATTGACAAAGCTTATTAAACGAGTGATTTCTGCTCTCAAGATTAGTGTAAACAAAATCTTCTTGTGGTCCGATTCCATGATAGTATTATCCTGGATTAAAAATGAACCATACATTCTAAAAACATTTGTTGCGAATAGAATTTCTACAATACAAGAACTAACTGAGGGAATGCAGTGGCAACATGTTCAATCTCAGCACAACCCTGCTGACCTTCTAATGAGAGGAGTTAGTCCTGATAAGCTATTCTCAAATGAGTTATGGTGGAGTGGCCCATTGTTCGTAAAGGAAAAAGACTATCCCAATACAAATATTCCTGCAGCAGTTAATTCCAATGACTTTTCAAACGAACTGAAAAATATTAATATAAGTGACTTTAAAAACATATCTGTTTTTACAGTTTCTATTAATTCTTTTGTGCATGATATAATTGATTTAAGTAATAACTATTGTAAAATAATTCATATTTTAGGATTTATTTTCAGGTTCCTTAGTAATTGTAAAAAAGAAAAAAAAGGAGGGTCCTCTGGACCTCGAAGAGCTCAACAAAGCAGAATGTTTTTTGTTAAAAAGTGTTCAATGTGAATTTTTTGACAAGGAAATATTATCCTTGCAAAAATCACGTAATATTAACCATAATAGTCAGGTAAAAAAACCTCCATCCATTTCTTGATAAAAAAAGGTCTTCTACGAGTAGGTGGTAGATTAGCGAACAGTAACTTAAATGCCAACCAAAAATTTCCAATTTTACTACATAATAAAAGTAAACTTACTCAAATGATAGTAGAATACTTTCATAAACAGTATTTACATTTAGGTCCGCAAGCTTTACTTTTTCAGTTAAGGCAGAAGTTGGTCGTGCAATATGTAGAAAAAAGTTCACAATTGTATTATTTGCTTTAAAGCGAAACCCATCTCATGTCAACAGTTCATGGGAAATTTACCAAAAGAAAGAGTAACTGAGAACTAGCCATTTAATTGTTCAGGTGTTGATTTCACTGGGTCTTTTCTCATAAAGTATAAGTACCAACGTAAAGGAAATTATCATAAAGTATATGTAGCCATATTTATTTGTTTTGTAACACATGCAATCCATTTAGAGGTTGTTACTGAATTAACTTCGCAAGCTTTCATAGAAGCTTTAAAGAGGTTTTTTGCTAGGAGAGGAAAAATTGCTTGTCTTTTTTTTCTGATAATGTTCAAAATTTTGTAGGCAGTAATAATGAACTCAAACGGTTACATAATTTAGTTAGAATTCCTGACGATAATTTGTCTGGTTACTTGAGCAGTGAGGGTGTTAACTGGAAATTTATTCCACCAAGGGCTCCAAACTTTGGAGGCCTTTGGGAATCAGGAGTCAAATCCTTCAAATATCATTTGAAGCGTGTGATGGGAAATTCAAAATTAACCTACGATGGCTTTTTGACTGTAATAACACAAATTGAAGGAATCCTAAATTCACGTCCTCTTGTGCCTTTCTCATCTGATCCAGATGATTTGAACGCTTTGACTCCTGGCCACTTTCTTATTGGTAGGCCAATCAACTCTATTGTTGAACCTGAAATAACTAATATTCATGATTCTAAACTGAAATTATGGGAAAGAACAACAAAAATGATTCAGTGTTTTGGGAAAAAATGGTCCAAAGATTATTTGAGCTCCTTACAACAAAGAGTAAAATGGATCAGGGTTCATACAGAGTTCGGAAGAAAAAATCTAAGGAGTACCCAAAAAATCCAAGGAGTCCAAAAAGTTTTAAGGATTTGCCTTTTTTTTTTTTTTTTTTGTCGATGTTTTTATGTGCTGCATCGTTATGTGGTATGCATACTCCAATTTTTAATGCCCAATTTGGAGAGAAAAACATTTCAAAAACAAATTTTACTTCATTAGAATCTAATTGTTAGCGCTGAAATTGCACAGTATTCACAATATATTGCCTACTGATTTAGTAAATTTAAATACAAAATTGACTATCAACTTTTTTATGCAGTGATCAATGGTCATGTCACAGGGGTGATTCTGAGTAAAAAAAAAATCTTAAATTCCCAGCAAATCTTCTGAAAAGTTAAAGAAGAGGGGTGGGATAGGGGGGGAAATCCACTCCCGACTCTAGCTATGCATTTTCTCCGCGGCTCTTTGACGATATTCGTGTTTTTTCGCGGTCTTTTGACGAAATTTGTGTTTTTTCGCGATCTTTTTACGAAATTTGTCGATCTTTTGACGAAATTTGTGGGTTTTTTCGCGATCCTTTGACAAAATCTGGGTGTTTTCGCGATCTTTTGATGAAATTTGTGGGGTTTTTCGCGATCCTTTGACAAAATTTGGGTTTTTTGCGATCTTTTGACGAAATTTGTGGGGTTTTTCGCGATCTTTTGACGAAATTTGTGATTTTTTCGCGATTTTTTGACGAAATTTGTGGGTTTTTTTCGCGATCTTTCGACGAAATTTGTGGTTTTTTTACGATCTTTTGACGAAATTTGTGGGTTTTTCGCGATCTTTTTGACGAAATTCGCGATTCTTTGACGAAATTTGCGTTTTCACCGCGATCCTTTGACGAAACTTGTAATTTTTCTGCAAGTGATTTGCAAAATTTATTTTTTTTGGCGACCATATGTCCGAATTTTCGGATTGGTGACCAATTTTTAAAATTTTTCGGAAATTAATGCCTTACATTTTCGGAAAATTCGGACTAGAATCACCCCTAGGTCATATAAATAGAGATTAGTCAAATGCCAAACACTTATTATGTATATCACATACATGATACATCTTAAAGAAAATTTTAAAAGGCAAAAAAAAAAAAAAAGAATGCTAAAAGAAACATACAAGAAAAAATATAAGAAGTTTTGAATTTATTTTTTAGAACAGCGGTAATCGCTTTCTTTAAAGGTGAAATTTTGACGAATTCGCATTTTTTTCGCGATCTTATGATGAAATTCTCGCGCTTTCTTCGCGATCTTCTGGTGGAAATTCACGTAATTTCCGCGATCTTCTGGGAAAATTCGCTTTTTTCGCGATCTTTTGATGGAAACCGCGTGTTTTTCGCGACTTTGACGAAATTTACATGTTTTTCGCGATCCTTTGGGGAAATTCGCGTGTTTTTCGGGATCTTTTGAGGAAATTCGCGTGTTTTTCGCATTTTTTGAGGAAATTCGCATTTTTCGCGATTTTTTGAGTAAATTCGCGATTTATGCGATCTTTTGAGGAAATCTGCTTTTTTTTCCTCGATCTTTAACGAAATTCACGTTTTTTCGTGATTCTTTGAGTAAATTCGCGTTTTTCCGCTGTCTTTTAAGAAAATCGCGTCGAGTTTTACCGCGATCTGATGGAGAAATTCACGTTTTTTCACGATCCTTTGACAAAATTTACGAATTTTTTCCGCGATCGATTGGAAATTTGCGGTATTTTTTGGAACATATTTGCGAAAAACGTGTTTTTTCCGAGATTTTTTGGTTAAATGCCAAACATTGATAAAATTTAAAATAAAGGTTGGCTAACAGTGTCGAAAAACGTACTTTACGGACCTAATAATTGGAAAACGGAGCTAATGGGAGTCCTGCTATTAAAATTATCCTACCCAATCAATGATGTGCTTCAGATGAATGACGTGCTTAAAGGATTTACCGTGCGTTTTACAACCACGATTTTTTTCCCTCGGCAGCAATATCGCTTGCGTCCGAAGCCCCAATACAATTTAAGGAGTTTCTAAGGAGTGGTTTGCTTATCTAAGTAGTTCTAAGTACTACTTGGGGATGTTTTCATTTCTAAGGAGTTTCCAAGGAGTCTAAGGAGTCTGTGCGAACCCTGTGGATGTTTGAGAAAGAAAATGTTAAAATAAATGATTTAGTAATTATAAAGGAGGACAATGTTGCTATTTGCAATTGGCTTCTAGGTAGAATTGTAGAGTTATTTCCAGGTAATGATGGAATTATTAGAGTAGTAAACATAAAAACACAAAGAGGTGTTTTCAAGAGACCAATTTCAAAAATTTATCTGTTACCCAAAGAAAATTGATTATTATCTTTTGTAATTTGTTAATTTATTGTTTACTAGTACATGCTGTATTATTTGTTTAAAATTTGAGGTGTAATAATGTATTATAATTGTAGTTGAATGAAAATCATTCAACGGGGACCTGTATGTTCGGTCGTTTTTATGCTATGCATTATTGGCAATATCTTTTGTCGTCTGCGTTTGTTTATACGAGTTTATAGAATGTTTTGTTGTGAAAGAGGTAGCCATGAGCGGCTCTTGTGATATTATTTAATAAAAACAGCACAGTGCAGTTTTGTTATTTTGAGTATTTAATATGAGCTAACAGGATCCATGGACCTCCCTCAATGTACCTCGCCAGACCTTCCGATCTCTGGCCTTAAATTGATTAAAGGCCTTTAATGATGCTTGATTAATTTTAACGCTTAAATGCCTGATTTTCCAAAAATTATTGTAATAATGTTTTTCGGCTTTCATTTTTTAAATAAATCATGGGAAAAATACTTGAAAAAATCATATTTTGTTTTAAGTATGGTTTACGGCTAAAAAACAGTTTGTTACTAATCGGCAATACTGGTCTTTAATTGAAAAAATAATTTTTCTTGATACAATTCTATAATATTAAACACACAAGAATTTTAGGAACTATAATAAGAAATAAATTTTACTTGCTCACTGCAGAACAAAATAGGGTATTTCACAAGAGCCCAGTGGTTAGGGAGTTGAATTTTGAATTAATTAGGGGAAAGCTAGAAATTGTTTTAATCCCTTCTGTTTAGGTCTAGAATGAATATGCTATGTTTTCTCCCTCGTACTAGGTGAGCGTTAGGAAATATGTATAGATTTATAGTCAAAAAACATGTTTCTTTGCATACCATAACAATATCTCAAAACAGATAACTCTTTCAAAAACATTGTCAATACAAATGTTGTAGAGCTTAAAATTCTGAGTAAAATGAGTACCTACACTTAATATTTTTGTTGAACATTAAGGTCACAATTCCACTTTAAAGTTTTAGACCCGTGCTCAGGGGGTTGAACTCAGAATTAATTTGGAGAAAACCGAAAATTGTTTTAATCCCTTCAGTTTAAGTCTAAAATGAACATACTATGTTTTCTTCTTCGTACTTGGGTGAATGTTAGAAAATATGTACATATTTATTTTAGAAAAACACAATTTTTTTAATCACCTTAACAATATCTCGAAATAGCCAACTCTATAAAAAACATTGTCAATACAAATGTTGTAGAGCTTAAAATTCTGAATAAAATGAGTTCCATCATTAATATTTTTGTTCAACATTAAGGTCGCAATTCCATTTCAAAATTTTTCCTTAATCGCTAATCAAAAGCTTGAAGCCAGGTTACTTGAGCCTGGTTACTTGAGCAGTTGTTGTCTGGTTACTTGAGCAGTGAGGGTGTTAACTGGAAATTTATTCCACCAAGGGCTCCAAACTTTGGAGGCCTTTGGGAATCAGGAGTCAAATCCTTCAAATATCATTTGAAGCGTGTGATGGGAAATTCAAAATTAACCTACGATGGCTTTTTGACTGTAATAACACAAATTGAAGGAATCCTAAATTCACGTCCTCTTGTGCCTTTCTCATCTGATCCAGATGATTTGAACGCTTTGACTCCTGGCCACTTTCTTATTGGTAGGCCAATCAACTCTATTGTTGAACCTGAAATAACTAATATTCATGATTCTAAACTGAAATTATGGGAAAGAACAACAAAAATGATTCAGTGTTTTGGGAAAAAATGGTCCAAAGATTATTTGAGCTCCTTACAACAAAGAGTAAAATGGATGTTTGAGAAAGAAAATGTTAAAATAAATGATTTAGTAATTATAAAGGAGGACAATGTTGCTATTTGCAATTGGCTTCTAGGTAGAATTGTAGAGTTATTTCCAGGTAATGATGGAATTATTAGAGTAGTAAACATAAAAACACAAAGAGGTGTTTTCAAGAGACCAATTTCAAAAATTTATCTGTTACCCAAAGAAAATTGATTATTATCTTTTGTAATTTGTTAATTTATTGTTTACTAGTACATGCTGTATTATTTGTTTAAAATTTGAGGTGTAATAATGTATTATAATTGTAGTTGAATGAAAATCATTCAACGGGGGCCTGTATGTTCGGTCGTTTTTATGCTATGCATTATTGGCAATATCTTTTGTCGTCTGCGTTTGTTTATACGAGTTTATAGAATGTTTTGTTGTGAAAGAGGTAGCCATGAGCGGCTCTTGTGATATTATTTAATAAAAACAGCACAGTGCAGTTTTGTTATTTTGAGTATTTAATATGAGCTAACAGGATCCATGGACCTCCCTCAATGTACCTCGCCAGACCTTCCGATCTCTGGCCTTAAATTGATTAAAGGCCTTTAATGATGCTTGATTAATTTTAACGCTTAAATGCCTGATTTTCCAAAAATTATTGTAATAATGTTTTTCGGCTTTCATTTTTTAAATAAATCATGGGAAAAATACTTGAAAAAATCATATTTTGTTTTAAGTATGGTTTACGGCTAAAAAACAGTTTGTTACTAATCGGCAATACTGGTCTTTAATTGAAAAAATAATTTTTTTTGATAAAATTCTATAATATTAAACACACAAGAATTTTAGGAACTATAATAAGAAATAAATTTTACTTGCTCACTGCAGAACAAAATAGGGTATTTCACAAGAGCCCAGTGGTTAGGGAGTTGAATTTTGAATTAATTAGGGGAAAGCTAGAAATTGTTTTAATCCCTTCTGTTTAGGTCTAGAATGAATATGCTATGTTTTCTCCCTCGTACTAGGTGAGCGTTAGGAAATATGTATAGATTTATAGTCAAAAAACATGTTTCTTTGCATACCATAACAATATCTCAAAACAGATAACTCTTTCAAAAACATTGTCAATACAAATGTTGTAGAGCTTAAAATTCTGAGTAAAATGAGTACCTACACTTAACATTTTTGTTGAACATTAAGGTCACAATTCCACTTTAAAGTTTTAGACCCGTGCTCAGGGGGTTGAACTCAGAATTAATTTGGAGAAAACCGAAAATTGTTTTAATCCCTTCAGTTTAAGTCTAAAATGAACATACTATGTTTTCTTCTTCGTACTTGGGTGAATGTTAGAAAATATGTACATATTTATTTTAGAAAAACACAATTTTTTTAATTACCTTAACAATATCTCGAAATAGCCAACTCTATAAAAAACATTGTCAATACAAATGTTGTAGAGCTTAAAATTCTGAATAAAATGAGTTCCATCATTAATATTTTTGTTCAACATTAAGGTCGCAATTCCATTTCAAAATTTTTCCTTAATCGCTAATCAAAAGCTTGAAGCCAGGAGATACCAAGTTAACTTAACAATATCTCAAAATAGCTAACTCCACCAATAAGATACTCAATACAAAAGTTGTAGAGCTTAAAATTCTGTATAAAATGAGTACCTACACTTAATATTTTTGTTCAATATTAAGGCCGTAATTTTGAGATATTGTTAAGTTAATTTGGTCTCTCCTGGCTTCAGGCTCTTGATTTGAAAAATTTTGAAATAGAATTGCGACCTTAATGTTGAACAAAAATATTAATGATGGTACTCATTTTATCCAGAATTTTAAGCTCTACAACATTTGTACTGACAATGTTTTTTATAGAATTAGCTGTTTTGAGATATTGTTAAGGTAATTAAAAAAAAAAGTGTTTTTTGAAAATAAATATGTACATATTTTCTAACATTCACCCAAGTATGAGGAAGAAAACATAGTATGTTTATTTTAGACCTAAATTGAAGGGGTTAAAACAATTTTCAGTTTTCTCCAAATTAATTCTGAGTTCAACCCCCTGAGCACAGGTCTAAAACTTTAAAGTAGAATTGCGACCTTAATGTTCAACAAAAATATTAAGTGTAGGTACTCATTTCACTCAGAATTTTAAGCTCTACAACATTTGTATTGACAATGTTTTTGACAGAGTTAGCTGTTTTGAGATATTGTTATGGTATTTAAAAAAACGTGTTTTTTGACTATAAATCTGTACATATTTTCTAACGCTCACCTAGTACGAGGGGTAAAACTTAGCATATTCATTCTAGACCTAAACAGAATTGATTAAAACAATTTCCAGCTTTCCCCTAATTAATTCCGAATTCAACTCCCTAACCACTGGGCTATTTAGTCAAATATAGTAAATGGTGTCCTTTTTTAAATAAAGTTTTTTCAGAATTCGTACATCAATTTTTAGAAAATTTTTATGTAAAAAAAAAAAAAAAAAAAAGGTGATTAGGGAGATGTCCGGATTTTGGAGAATTCTGAATTTCAGGAACTTTGCACAGTCTCATGAGCCGATCAGCTATGAAAAAAATATTTATTCAGATTCTTTACAGGGAGAATTTCAGATGATATGGAGGCTGTAGGAAAGACTTGCTTTGTCCAAATGAATCAACGAGTTTTTCCGCAGTAGAATCCTATACTAGGCATCAGTAGCTGGGAAGCTCAGCTCGAAAGCAACTAATCACAGTGATCAATGGTGAGGCTTCAAAAGCAAAAGGAGAAGCTTTACTATTAGCGGACTCTAATTGGTTGCTCACAACACCTCTAATTGGTGCTCTAACAGCTCACAAGCTGAGCTTCCCAGCTAAGCTCGGTAATGGAAGGGCATGTACAGAACGATGGACAGTGATCTGGATGATAACTGAGATCATATTGGAAGGCCTAAAAAAATTCCTTGACTTTGTCAAATATTTGTAAAATTTCCAGACTTTTTGCCCCAATTTCCGAATTCCCTGACTTGTAGGAACCCTGTACTATTATAGTGTATCGACTGATATATTTTTAAAAGAATGATTGTGACATTAGAGAGAAAAGGAAAAAAATATAGGTTTAAAACAGGCTTCAACTTTTTTACTTTGTAATAATATCTAATTTATATAAGAAATATTTCGCTAAAACTTTTCCTTTCCTAAATTAATTTGTTATATGAAGGAAAATGCATTCAATACTTGTAATAAAAAATGAAGAATCAATAAAGAATAACTAAGTGTAAGGATTTAACTAGAATATATTTAAAACAGTAGGTTAACAAAAGATGAGAAGTCACAATATACAGTAAATGAGTATAGTATAGCAAATGAAATATAAGAAATAAAATCTTATATACAAAGAGAGAAACTTGAATTAATCATCAGTGCTGACACCATATTTCTTCTTTACTTTGTCTATTTCTTCTTGTTTCTTATCAATATCCAGTTTCTTGAAAGCCTATATAAATATAAAAATATAAAGAATAATTACTTCAACTGGAAATAATAGATATAATCCTTGCTATTATTTTTTTTACATTGGAAATAAAAGTTTAAATCTAGAATATTATGACTATGACACATATGATTTATGTTACAAAATTATACATAATAAAAATTAGGGTTTAAAATAAAAGTTAAAACTAAGAATGCACCGAATAGTGAGTTTGGGCGAGTACCGAATATTTGGCTTAAAGGTAAACCGAATACCAAATATTCGGTACAAAGGTAAATAGGATACTGAATATTCTGCCAGCTGAATAGTAACCATTAAGCGAAATATTGAATATTCGGATGGCCGGAAAATTCTATATTTCAGACTTTAAAGCTATTAAAAAAAAGTTAAATTTAAAACAATTTTACATAATATTTCACACAAATACTTCCATTTTGATGAACAAGACATTTTCAAGTAAACTTTACACACACATAAAAAAAAATCTATGCTTTCAGTTACTTAAAAAGGGAATAGTATTAAAGTGGTTTCTTCTGTGTAATTCCATGGTGTTTTTTGTCAATTAAAATAAAGGAATGAAATTTTCTTATATTCCAAAACAAATATTTTAAAATAACAAAAAATTTGGATTAGAAGGAAAATTTTATAGTATATAGTATTTATTTGTCAGAAAAAGGACTAAAATACAGAATAAATAATACAAACAATCTATTCAAATGTAGCAACTCAGCAAGAATAACTTTCCTACTCCTTTTGATTTTGCAAAGAAATTTTTAAATGTACCAGAAAGAAATGTTTGGAGTGGACAATCATTTTCAGATGTTGTAAACATACAGGTTTTTCCTAAAATCTTGGAACAAATTTTCAGGATTAATAATGCAGGGAGGCAAACAGTTTTTGCTCAGAAACCAGCAACTCAGTCTGCTTCTTATTCCATCAAAAATACAGGATGTGTCACTACAAGCCGAAATCGAATTTCTGTTCACAACTTTAACAATAATGAAGATATATTTGGGAGATTTTCCATCATATTAACTTTTAACTTGTACATGTGATGACATTATTGGAAGGGACTAAATTCTGCTCAGTGACACACACAGCATATGTACTGTGAGCTGCATTCTGAATAATAGAATGCCTAGCTCAGTGTTGTTTCTAGCACTTTTTGTCATATTATCACATTTAACAGAAATGAAAGTAAGTCTGTTGAAAATATTGTTACAATATCTTCATTATTGTTAAGTATTCAATTTGGATGAATATTTCAATATTTGACAGACCAAATATTTTAATATTCAGCCAAACTGAATATCTATAATTCAGTCATAAAACACACCATCAGTATTTAGTTACATTTATTAAAATCTTTGAAACTCTCTAAGTTTCAACTACCATTAAAGGTTTTAAAAGCAAAAAATATATTTCAGTCCTCCCTGGAACAGGGAGTAATATTCAACTGAATATTTAGTGATCATAAGAAAGGACACTCTGTATATCAGATATAAATAAATTTTTGAATATTGAACATTTAATCAAACTTGATATCTCTTCATCAAGATACAGAAACAGAAACAAAATTTATAGATTATATACTTCATAATTACATTATTCAGCGGTAGAATTGATTTAAAAAAAAAAAGTCACTGGTCCCAAGGACCAGTAAGCATGAGAGTTTACTGGTCCGCAGTCATCATCACTGGCCCGCTACATAAAATTCTATTAAGTGCCTTTAACCCTTTCAGTGAATCCCCCCCTCCCCCCTCGAATATAAACGAAACTTTCTTTGCAGTTACCCAAAATTTTCAGCATAATAAAATGTAAAATTATAACTTTCTAAAAATTAAACAGCACATAAACAAAAACTATAAAATTATTAATTAGGTATTTTATTTCCGATTATTTACTCCAACTAACTGTAAAGTTTATTGCTTTTTTTTTTTTTTTTTTTTTAATAATAAAATAAAATTGTGTGGTTTGTGTTTGGTAGCAGTTTTTTCTCAGGGATGGGAAAATTTACGTTTACCTGTCAGAGAGGGAAAGAAAGTTCTAAATTTTTCAAATTAATTGGTCCGATTGAATTTTTGGTGGTCTCAGACAAGCGGACCATCAAGGATTTCAGAAGCTGTTGTTGTATTTTAAAGGGCAAAATTAGTGGTGGCCACTGGCATAGGGCTACTAAAAGGCGGATGTTAGAAATTATCTGCCAACTGTCACTTTTCCTACTTGAAAATTTCTTAAAAATGCACTTCATATATTCCAAAACATGCAATTTCTATTTCTTCATCATATTATTTATCAGAAAGTATGCAATCAATTTGCCCTCCTGCCTCTGCAATACCCAAAGACTTACAATTCTGCTAAAAGAGAGTAAAATTGTCTTCTATGCAAATCCGACAAACTTTGCAAGTACTAATATGTAGTTCAAACTCAGAAAATATGTAATTTTAAGATGACAGATGTAGCCACAAAAATTATGAACATGCTCAACGTAGAGAAATCTAAAAGATGATACAGTACAGTCCCAATTATCAGAGTTAATATGGACCAAGCTTACCTCAGATAAGCAAAAGGCTCGGATAAACCGGATTGACACAAATCGTCACCAACTAAGGAGATGAAATATAAATTTTCACTTAATTCATTCTTTTTTATGGCATTAGCAACATTTCTTTGATGTACATTTCCATTACTTTTAATAAAAATGGGGAATGAAATTGTTTATTTGAAAAAGCCCTTGTTAGTTTTTTGTTTGTTGAATGTCAATTTTGCTCAGTTTTTTTTTTCTCCTGCAGTATTACACTACTCCATAGCTATCAATTTCTAAGATTTTTCCTTACCACTAAAACTTACCAGTAAATTTTGCCTAATTCAATCTCTGAAATCTAACAATTGTCAATGATTCATGGCAAATATATATATTCAATTTTAGAGGTTAAAAAAAAAACAGTACAAATTGGCAGCTATGGGATTCTATGAGTGTAATGAAAATTGCAGTGTAATGAAAATCCCTTCTTTCTGCTCAAAGTATTAAATAGTTTTTTTCAATCGAACTTATACCTTTGGAAAAGATCATTTCCTTCTGATGGATTCCATTATTATGAAACAGCCATTATAAATGAAATGTTAGGTGAAGATGAAAGAGCAGCTGAACTCTTAAAAAGTTAGAACTCTGATTTTCTGGTCAGAATGGGAAAAACAAGGGGCCATAATTTTTTCCCCCATTCTGACCAGAAAATCAGAGTTTCAACTTTTTACGACTGCTCTTTCATCTTCACCTAACACTTTATTTATAATGGCTGTTTCATAATAATGGAGTCCACCAGTCCATCAGAAGAAAATAACTCGGTTAAACATGATTCAAATAATCAAGACTCTACTGTAACATTAAAAGGAACTTTTATTTATGAGGCCCATTAAAATCACCCACAGAGCAAAGAGAAATATCACAAATGAAAATACAAAACCTTTATACAAATATGCATATCTTCATTATTATTATTAAAATCTTAACTTAAAATCATCTAGTAACTTGAAAAGCATTTATGCTTATTTAGCATCACAAGACAAAAATTTTAGCTAAAGTATCAGTGGAATATTTTTACCTAAAATATTTCACAAAGACCTGCACAATACACATTTTAAAGTATAATAAAATTTATAATGGAAAATTTGTACATGGTGGAAAATGAAAAAGAAACCAGAAACATGACAAGACAAGTATCTCTTGTTAAAATCTACTTGAAAAAATGTGTTTCATTAAGCAAGGTATAATGTGTAACAGTTGGCAGCCCTGTGCATGTCATGAGCACCCTGCCAATTTGATATGTTGGCGAACAAAAAACAGGGTTTGCAAAAAATCCGGTTTTTCTAAAAAAAACAGGTTTATTTAGTTTTTTAAACCAAGTTTTTAAAAATATCTTTTCCGATTACATATACAAGCATATTTATTGATAAAAATAAACGTTGGATGTATAAGTAATGTACTTAATTTAAAAATAATCTCTCTATTCTAAAAAAAATAACTAACGCTGTCACTGCCGCCGCCGGTTTTGAATTTTTTTTGTGACCGGAGGTCTTTCTTCGTTAATATTAAGAAAACTATTGCATACAAAAATATGAAAATCGGTAGTATTATAGAGAAATGTTTGATAAACACCCTGATGCAGACAGTTTTGAAATCAAAGAATTATTTTAAGAGGTATTTAATGCTAAAGTTGCACAAAATCGTTGCATTAAAAAAGTTTTATAGAAGCAAAAACTATACATGGGAATTTAATCATTTTTAGATCATTTTATTAGTTAGAAGTTCCCGGAGTGCAGACTGCATCAATTTTTTTAATTAGACTCATTTTTTGAGGCTTTATTTCTATTTTAAATTCAAATTTTCAGTATTTCGAGAAATATTTTTTACATATTTTAGAAAATGGTAATAATTTAAACAGCTGCCAACTGTATAAACAGCGCAAACAATAATGTTTGCTTCAAATAAAAAAATTATTTACACGTGACTATTATAAACAGAAAAAACCCTTCAAATTAGAATGAAATAATTAGGTATAAAAAGCAGGAACTTATTGAAAATTACGTCATAGAAACTATATTTACATGTGAATTTTGAAAGAGAAAGGATGTCACATTACACTTATTACGAAAAATGAACAAAAAATAATATTGCAAAACAGTTTAAATTTAAAAATTGCATGAGATATTTATTTGATATTTTGAGATGATTTTTTAATTTTTTTGTTAGGACAGCACAAATAATATTTCATTTCTAACAAAAGTATTTTCACGTGAACATTAAAAAGAGAAAGAAAAGTTTGGTGAAAATTACGTCAGATTAAAAACAATACATTTAAAATGTCTTATTTAAAAGAACTTTGTCTCCCGGTCTTTTTTAACAAAGCAAAAAGAAAGACTCTGTTAACTTAATTCATTTTATATTAGCTTATTTTGAAATGTTTAACTGATTTATTTAATCAAATACGAAAACAGCCATTGTATCTTTTAACATAAGCTGATTTGGCCTTAAAATTCCCCAATAAAAGAGAAAGGAATAGAAACCCGTTTATAGGGAGATCGCCACTGTTTTAAAAATTATAATTCATTCTTCCGAAATCTTTTTAAAGCAGATCAAACTAGCGGGCTTTTAGAGTCTACAGTATCGCGTACGGGCCCCTAGTTTAAATTAAATAATTGCAGTCAGTTATGTAGAAAATTGAAATAATTTAAAATTTAAACATTATTAGTAACAGTTGTCTTATGTTCCAGAAATAATAAAAGGATCTGCATGGTGAAATATTGATACCTTGAAAATCTTAATAAACAATTTTTTGCTTAACAATCTGATACTACTACTACTAAAATAATATGTGATGTAGTTTCATGAATATAATATATTTTCACATGGCTATTCAAAAAAATTTCTCTGAAATACTTGTCATCTGGGATGTCTGATTTTTCTGTTAAAACCATGGCTGCGGAGCCGGTGGGAAAAATGAACTCTGGGAATTTTAATAGATCCAACTCTGACTCTTTCGCTCAAAAATGGACCTGACTCTGACTCCGCAGCCCTGGTTAAAACACTACATGAACAATTATCTTTTATTGAAAAAAAAAAAAAGGCTTTTTATAATGATTTCCTGGAATGATTTGACATTTAGCAGTTGAGTCTTTACACCTTTCAGGAAGTTTTGTGTACTGTCACTTGACACTTGTCTGAAACTGCCATGTTTGAAAATAAAGTGATAGTAAAATAAGCTATTTACCAGCTTTTTAAGACTACTGAAAATATTGATATTAAAATGGACAGTAGTTTTACAAAAGTTGTCATCCACTAAAACATTTAAACAGCCATCAGACTTAATAAATAGGCTTTTTTCTAAACTTACACATTTTAAATAACTAAACTAAAAATTAATATCTTTTTAGGCAATTTTATGTCCCAAGCGAACCTTATCTCAATTTCCCCCTATCTTCTTGTTAGATCCAAAATAGTGGGTTCCATTATGTTATAGAAGAATTGAAATATATCTTGTTACACATTTTAGTTAAAAGTAAACAGGTGCTATTCAATAGAATTTGGGTTTAAAAATTTAAAATAAGAAATTAATTTTTATCTAGGTGTCCCCCCCCCCCCCCCTTACAATTCAATCTCTTGTGCAATTGTAGGAGCCAACACCAATAAAGGATTTCTCTACCTTGACTGTAGTATTTTCTATTTTTTTATAGTGAAAAATAGTTCGTTGACTATTTTAATATTTTGTTCTTTACCTAGTCATTACTTTACAATTATAAATAAATTCATCTGCAACACAGATACACAGTTAACTTAAAAAAAATATATAATATCAGTATCTGAGGTTGTTAAAGAATATTTTAGATTCAAATACTTCTTGTGATTTTGTGTTTTGTGTGATAATTCCAAGTCATTTTTGGCCATTAGATTCAGCAAGTAACAGAAAAAATAGATTGGTAATATTGAAATGCTGTAGCTAGCACCCAATTTTTTTCAACGTCCTCTTATTTGACTTCATATCTTGAGTTTCTTTTTTATTCTTACAGGATAATCTCACCAATGAAGAAAATTTTCTTTTACAGCTTGACTGAAATCTTAAAGATAATTTTATGATATCAACACATGCAATTTTTGTTCTACATGCATACAAACATAACCTAGACTCACTATGCCTCATGTTGACTACTGAGATAGACTTAAAAATAGAAGTTATTTATATTCAGTAATTTGAAACACTTAAATTACAAAAAGAAAAATAGAGAAAATATTATATTAGATTTGTTCTAGAAAACATTTTTTTTTTTTTTTTTTTTTTTTTTTTGAAAAAAAAAAAAAAAAGTTTGTTTAAACTCTGCCAAACCTGACAAAAAAGTAATTAAAAAATATGCCAGAAAGGATTTGAGCCAAGAGTCTGTTCTCGAATAAGTCTGAAGTGCAGCTGAACATGAGGGAGGTTTTAATTATTCAAATTTAATTAAAAAACAAGACTTTGCCTACTACTTCCTTTTGTCATTGATTTGATATTAGTCAAACAAAATGGATCAGGCTTGACGGATCACTATTCAATGTTTGTAATAGATTTAAAATGGAAAAATGTAGAATAAAATAAAACAAGGTGCACTTTAAAAAAACTGCACCTAAATAAAACATTTCAGCAACTAAGAAAAAATTATTACATGCCATTGAGCCTAATTATTTTCTCTACAGGTTTGGGAAGTTAAATAGACAACTACATTTTCAACAATGTGACTTTCGCCTCATCTTATTCTGATTAAAAAATGGCAATCTTAGACAAGCCCTATTTGTAAGTCAAGAATTTAAATATCCCATCTGGTGAGCAAAAGTTAAAGCTTGTTATTTACAGAACACAATCTGAACCAAAGCATTATATGCATTTTTATTTTTTAAGTGTTTTTTTTTTTTTTTTTTTTTTTTTTGTGTGTGTGTGCAATTTCACCTTTCGTGTGACATTCGGGTTCTGTGTTAGATGGGTTGGCAATAAAAAATAATCTGAATTTAAATATCTAAAACTTTCAAACAAATTTATAATAATAATTTTAATAATATTACTATTAATTAAAAGGTTATTTTTCTGTACTGACAGTTCTGATTAACACCCACTTTTAATTGTGAATGGCAGTATTACCAAAATAAAAGGGAGTAAAGACCAGTAGCGCCAACTTTTGAAAAATATTGGGTGGGCTCAAAAAATTTTGAGTAAAATAATGCATCCAATTTTTTTTTCCCTTGGAGAGAATGGCGGGGAAGGAACAGAACTTTTTTTAAGATGATAATTTGAAGTTAAATTATGTGTTTTCTAAACAAAATACAAAATTATTATAATTTAACAAATAATTTTATTAAATTACATTTTCATAAATTCTTCCTTATAAATACATTAAATATTTATTATAAATAACATAAAAATTGCTAACTATTGAAAGCACAAAAAACTAAATGTCAAGAAAAGCATTACATTTTAGTCACGAAGTGCTTTAAGAATTCAAGACAGAATATGAAAAAATCACGATTTTTTAAAATTAAAATTAACTAACGACATGATTTTAAACTTTAAAGGTTATTACATGCCATTTTCAATTGTCTCGTTATAAATACAATTTAGATAGACACTTGAAAATAGTATTTCAATTTTTTTATGTATATAAATCTTTATACTTGATTTATATTTTTTTGTATAATGATTACATCACTTACTTTAAGAGCTGTCAATAAGATGTTAACACATTCAAAGTACCATCCATTGCCTTAATGCACCACTTCCCAAAACAAATCCCATCATTACATATTATTTTAAATATATGCTATTAGTACAATATATAAAAAGATTATTACTCATAACAAATGCAAGACTAAACCCAGAATAAGCATCCAATAAAGTACTAGGGACTCCTTTGCTCAATTTAACAAAACTAATATATATTTTCACATGTTTAAAACTCAAAATAAAATTAAAAATACTAATTTTATAGCTGGTCATATTATAAACTGGTGTTAACTAAAATAATAATAAACTAAGTTCTGTTAAACTCTTATAATACAAATTCCTTTACTGACATTTTAAAAGAAAAAAATGGACAAGTTATCAAGATAACCAATATTTATTTACTTTTAAATCAGGAAATGTAATCATGAAATTTTTAATAAAAAACTAAGTTCTTTTAAAATACAAATTCTTTATATTGACATTTTCAAAGGAATAAAATGGACAAAGTATCAACGTAACTAAGCAAATTTAATGCTTTGTAGAGAAAAACTAATTTTCCTGCTTTTTCATGACCCATCATCAATAGGACTTTCACATATCTCTTAATGTTTTTCAGTCTTGTAACCAATCCCATCATCTCTTTCGCAATTTTTTTGCATTTAGCTTTCAGACCTTTGCCTGAAACTGTTGATATATCTGATAAATAAAGCCATATGGGATCTTTTTCCTAACAGCCATTTTTTTTTTTTTTAATCCAATTTGTCCTATACTATATTAAATTTCTCTATCTACAGTTCATTAACTTGCAACTTCAAGAAAACAGCTTTTAATAGTTGATTCAAGTATTTTGGACCAAGTGTTCATCCAAAACAGATTTTTAACTAATCCCTGTTGGTCAGTGGACAAAAAAAGGGAAATTCTTATCTATTTACACTGGGATACCTTTGTTATTCCATTCAATGAAGCCCCAGGTGACTACAAAGAAAAGCATTCAGAGAATTTCTGTTGAAAATGAAAGATCATTCTTTCAGAGTGCATTGAAAATGTATTTTTTTTTTTTTTTTTTGGTTTGATTTAAATAACACGCACTCTTTCCAACATTATTTTAATTTAGAGTATAGTTAAAAATTAATGAAAAAAAAATTGTAATTTTAATCAATGATTTAAAAAAAATCAATTGATTTAAATCATGATTAAAATCAAGCTGATTTAAATCAGCGTACCCTGATTCAAGGCATCAAAACAGATGGCAAAGTATGCAGTAGGCCTGGGCCTTAAATCGATTTAAAGCTTACATCGGAAATCCGATTTAACTATCGGTCTTAAATCGATTTAAGCTAAAATCGGAAATCGCAATTTAGCTAATGTCTTAAATCGCAATTTAGCCATTATCTTAAATCGCGATTTAGCCATTGTCTTAAATCGCGATTTAGCCATTGGCTTTAAATCGATTTAAAACAAAATACTGATTCAGAGCTAACATCGGAAAACCGATTTATCTACTTAGATGTATCTACCACTTACATGCCAAGCTGGTGTTAAATCGATTTAGGAGGATCCGATTTAAGCAAACATCGCAAGCCTCAATGCTTTCCGATTTAAGACAAACAAGGCAAGCTGGTGTTAAATCGATTTAGGACAATTCGATTTAAGCAAACATCGCAAGCCTCCATTGCTTTCCGATTTAAGAGAAAGACGATTTAATGAAAACAAGGCAAGCTGGTGTTAAATCGATTTAGCAGGATCCAATTTAAGAAAAAGGCGATTTAAGAAAACGATGATTTAAGTAAGAATTGATATTTATTTATTTATTTTGTAAACAAGATTCAGAGTTTACGAGATTGGAATGTGTATTTTTCAGAAATTAAGAACTTATATAGTGGAAAGTTGAAAGGAAAAAGTAATGTTTAAATCCAAATTCATCAAATTTCAATTTATATGCTAATGCAATCTTTTGATGATAAATTAAGTTTTCACATATTTGAGTAATATTGCAATATGTATTTTTTATTTTCCAATATTCTGTAATTAATTAAAATCTTTTAAAGTAGAAGCTTGCATTGTTTCAAAAGATTGTTTTCCTGAAATTCATTCAGCATTTATATGATTAAAAATAATAATAATAAAGTTTTATATTTAAAATCCAAACTCATCGACTTGCAGTTTATACTTTTATGCATTCTTATGATGAAAAATTCATTTTTTACATGTTTTAGTAATATTTTAACATTTATTTTTTATTTTCTATTATTTTGTAATTAATGAAATTATTTTAAAGATATAGTCATACATTGTTTTGTGCATCACTATTTGGCCGTGATCCACATGAAATATTTTTCTTTTACTAATAATATTTTTTTCCTGAAATTGATTGAGTATTTATGGTTGGAAAAAAAAGAATAAAGTTTCATATTTAAAATCCAAATTCATCGAATTTCAGTTTTTATTTTTATGCATTCTTTTAATGAAACATTCATTTTTCACATGTTTGAGTAATATTTTAATACACATTCTTTGTTTTTTATTATTCTGTAATTAATTAAAATATTTTAAAATAGTCATGCATCAGATTTGACATCCGATTTTAATGCCAGTCACATGGATTGAGTATCTTGCTGAAATTGATTCACTATTTATATCCAAATTCATCCATTTTTAGTTTATATTTTTATGCATTATTTTCATGAAAAATTAATTTTCATATGTTTAGGTATTATGGGAATATTTTAGTTTTAATTTATTATTATTTTGTAATTAATTGCCGAAACGTCAGTGAAGGCTTACTGTGGAGACACGAAAAGTTTTGGTTTCCGTTAGTCTGTCTGTCTGTTCCGCGATAACTGCCGCAAAAAGCATCCGATCGGCTTGAAATTCCCTGGGCATGTTGATGAGCTCCCCGGATATAGCTGTATAGTTTTGGGTTAAATTTGGTTCATTCGTTCGGAATATACAGAACATTTTATTTTGTGATATAATGCTTTTCTATGGGAAGTCAGACGATTTTCAAATTTTCATTTGTTGAAAGAAATCGCTCATATGAATTATAGATTTAAATGTTAAATTTTGGATGCTGAAATTTTTAAATAAGAGTATTAAATTATTCTTATTAGTTTGCAATTTTGTCAAAACATTTGTCAGAGCTTTTAAATTAGGTGTATAACTTATGATAGAATTTTATACATGTGTTCGAATAATATAAAACACTAGGGGGCTCGGCCCCCTACGAGCTACGCTCGCCAACCCCCGTCCAGACACCGCAGACTCTAAATGCATGCTAATTTGATCGGCTTTAAAAAGATTTCGAAAGATTGAATTATAATTTAAAAAACAGTGGCGATCTCCCTATAAACGGATTTCTATTCATTTCTGTTTGATTGGGGGATTTTAACGCCAAATCCGCTGCGGTACTACTTGATTGTCCCGTCGACCCATTTCGCCAAATTATATAAATCGCCAAACCACTCGCCAAATTATAAAAATTGACAATTTTTTATTTTAAATAACGAAAGAACAAATAAATTAGTACAGCATTAATAAAAATACAAATAAAACGTCGAAATAAAAATAACTTGATGACCTAGACACATGTAACAACATTTCAAAATAAGCTAATATAAAAGGAATTAAGTAAACAGAGTCTTTGTATCCTGGTATTTTTTAACAAAGCGAAAAGAAAGTTCTTTTAAATGAGACATTTTAAATTAATCGTTTTTAATCTGACGTAATTTTTACCAAGCTATTCTTTCTCTGTTAAATATTCACTTGAAAATACCAGTTGAAAAGTATCCTCTCAAAATATCAAATAAATGTCTAGCACAATATTTAAATTTAAACCGTTTTGCAATATTATTTTGCGTTCATTTTATGTAATAACTGTAATGTGACGTAAATATGACGTAATTTCTCCTATTTAATACTTCTAACGCATGTTAATAAATTTATTATTTTACAAATTCCTTTCTCACTTAAAATTCACGTGTAATTATAGTTTTTATGACGTAATTTTTAATAAGTTTCTGCTTTTTGCACATAATTATTTAATTCTAATTCCAAATGTTTTTTTTCTGTTTATAATAGTCACGTGTAAATAAATTTTTAATTTATTTACACGTATAAATATATTTTTTTTTTTTTGAAGCAAACATTATTGCCTCCTCTGTTTATACAGTTGGCAACAGTTTAAATTAATATCACTTTCTGAAATCTGTAAAAAATATCTCTAGAAATGCTGAAAATTTGAATTTAAAATAGAAATAAAACCTGAAAAAATGAGTCAAAATAAAAAAATTAATGCAATCTGCACTCCGGCAAATTCTAACGCATAAAATGATCTAAAAATGATTACACTGCCATGTATAGTTTTTGCTGCTATGAAACTTTTTTAGTGGAACGATTTTGTCCAACTTTAGTATTAAATATCTCTTAAAATAATTCTTCGATTTGAAAACTGTCTGCTTCAGCGTGTTTATCAAACATTTCTGTATAAAACCCCCAATTTTTATATTTTTGTATGCATTATTTTTCTTAATATTAACGAAGAAAGACATCCAGTCACAAAAAATTGAAAACCGGCGGCGGCGGCGGCGGTGACAGCGGTAGTTACTTTTTTTTAGAATAGAGAGATTTTATTTTATGAATTTACTTATATTTCATTTTTTCTTTTAACCGTTGCGTAGCAACAGCATCTCATCTAAAAATATCATAAATGTGAAAGTATGTATGGTTTTTTGAAGTCAAATCAAAGCAAAAGGAATGAATTAATGAATGCCTTTGTATAGATATTTGCATATAGATTTATTTAAACGCAGAAATGAAAATAGTATTTATATACTATATAGAATAATATTTTCATTTATTTATTCAACTATTTGATTATAAATGAAAAAGTTCGTTATTTTCATACAGAATAAACTGACATTATTCTGTTAAATTTTATAAACTTTATTGTTGCCAAAAAAAAATGAATAACAATTTCTCCCAAAGAGTTAATTTTAATTTGTAAGATTTTCACGTGCAAAAGAAAAATGGAATAAGCAAATAAAAAATAAAAAAAAGTATATATAGGACAGGAATGAATACATATAAACATTTCACACCAAATACCACCTAAAATAGTTTTTGTAGCAGTATTTTCCCAGCACTACGAAGAAAGATTCCTCGATTTACACGATTTTACTTGACCTTCCTTTTCTCATTCTTTGCGATTTCATTTTCGCAATTGCGTGCATTAATTGGCACAAAATTTTACATTTTTATGACTGAGATATATGTAAGGCCATACAAATAAGAAATTCCGTATTGTCTCCTATAAAATGTGATAAAGTGTTGGTTAATCATATATGTTTTTATTAAGAGGAGCAGAGCTGCCAAGCCTCCGGCGTTCTGGATACCAGTATTTTAATACAGAAAATGTTACTTTATTTAATTGAAACATTTGCGCGATTTAAAAGAACATTTTCTCTAAGATAATAGTGATGTGCAAAAAGCTTGAGACTTGGTATGTCTGGTGGGGAGTGAAATGTTTTAATGCATTTATCTCTATTTTAATGCTACGTGAACAACGTCCGTGTAACAGCTTGTAGAGTGTAAAATAAATTAAATTATTAAAATAATCCTTATTACGAAAAATGAAACAGAAAGTCCGGCTAAGGGAAAGGAAATGTTAGTTAACCTTTCGTAATTTGACCTGAACATAGGTTTGCGTCAAATTTCAACGGTATTTGTAACATCACGATTTAAAATTAAATGTAGATACTATTAAAAGAAAATCACAAAAAATACTTAAAGGCGCCAAATCATGTTTATCTATTTAACGATGATGAATTATTAACTGTTAGGTTTAGAAGCCCCCCTACTTTAGGGTGATTTTAGTAAGTTAATGCTATCGAGTACATTTTTTTATATTTAGATTAGATCTTAGATATAAATATTGCAGAATGGTAATCAAAATTATTTTTTTATAAACAAAATTTATAAAGGTATTAGATTTCTAAATTAGATGTTTCAGTTTACATTTCCAAAAGTTCTTTATCCATTAGATACAGGTATTTGTGGTTAGCAGGCAAGTAAATACTGCTGTATGGATATTAGGATAACGTAAAATGCTTGACCGAATTATTGCTTATCCTTATAAATCGCAGTGTAAAAAGAAATCTAAGATATAGGGTAATCATTAACTCAATCAGTAGAAAATTACAAATGCAAAATAAATTACACAACGGGGGGTTCAGGGGGGCAGAGCCCCCCTGAAGAAATTTGCTTTATTATATAAAAATTACTAGAATAAGTAGCTCGTGAGAATTTCAGAATATCCTTACATGACAACGTGTTTAATTTAACGCTTTTAATGTCTGAAACCATCGAAATATTTGTTTCCTTTTATAAATGTTTGTGTAATTTAAATAGTTTAAATTTTGTTTTTGTAGAAAGATTAATATTACGCAAAGTTTGATAAAAACAATGAGTTGCAGAGATGACGTTGAGGCTCTTGATCTGAAGATTTACTAGTTAAAAATACTTTAATAAAGTTCTGTAATGAGTCAAGTAACTTTATTTTTACAGCAGAATGAGGGAGGGCTGGAGGAGGCATTCATTAGATTTTTCTGCAGATCTGCGATTTTTTGCTTTTTTGACATTTTGTTATCATTAAAAAGAGATATATTTTAAGATTATATTTTATTACTAATCTTAAAGGATGGCAACAACCACGAAAAAAATCAGCAATTTCAGTGATGTGCTCCAAGGGTCACGCTTTCAATCCTTCTCCGTCCGCTATATAAATGTCAGCATTTATGTTAAACAAATCTTATTTTAATCTAAAAGTTAAAAAGATATAAAATTGCACCTTATTTCTCATATCTCCCCCCCCCCTTTTTTTACTACTTTTCTCATCATGGTAAATGAATACCGTATTTTCGGGTGTATAGCCCGCGGGTTATACAAGAAAAAAACATTTGGAACAGCCGCTGCGGCTTATACACGGTGCGGACTATACAAAGATTTTTTTTTTTTTTTTTTAAAGAAACGGAAAATCGTGAATTTTCTATAATTTTTAAACCCGAAAAAATTTCAAAAATCGTCGAAATTTGTAAATTTTTTTCGCTATGCCGCGAAATTTAAAGAATTTTCCCGTGTTTGTAATGTTTTTTTAATGTTTAAATGCTATTATTATTTATTTCTGTCTTTGGAAATACAGATATTATTGGTTTGTTTATGACGGACTCGGAAACTTCCGATTCCAGTGATTAAAATAAATATTTTTGAGCGAATTACTGTGTGCCTTTTTATACAGTAGTTTTATATTACTTATAGTAATTATTGTTTAAAACAATAATAACATATTTTCTAGAAGGTAAAATGCCATTAATGGCTCCAGTTGTATATTACATCCAGTTCTCTCAAAGTTACTGTTGTGATAATTTACCTATTATCTGCTGCTGCAATTCAGAAAATTAAACTGAGATAAATGGTATTTAATGTTTGCCAGAAATGTATGCAATTAGCACAATAATTACATTTACTTTTTGACATGAAAAAAAAAATATTGTGGAAAAATTTGTGTATTGTGTTGCTTATGATAGCTAATTATCTACGAAATGGGCCCGGAGAGGCGGAGATGCCCTCCGTGGGGTCTTTCTAACGGAACCTAACCCGTATTTACGCACAAAAATACAAGTTTAGAAGAAAACTCCGAACGATTAGGCCGACGGGCGTGATTGGGTTCGAACCCAGGACCTCCCGTCTACCAGCTTTTGAGAGCAGAACCTCTCGGCCACTGGTGGGGCGTAGAAAAACGAAAATATTTCTTGAATTACCTCTGACAATAATTTTGTTATTTTTAAAGGAAAAAAAAAGTGACTTTTTTTCCAGATTAAAAATAATGAAAATAATAAATAAGTTAAAATCTGGTTTTATTATTATGGAATTATTAAAAAAAAAAAAAAGATTTTAGTACCGTAATTTACGGAAGAATCGCCGCGGCGTTTACGTGTTTTAAATTGTAATTTCAAGCGATGCGGCGTTTACGCGCAATTAAATTTTTTTTTTTTTTTTTTTTCACTCCCAAAAATTCAGATACCAAAGATGAGAAATTTCATATTAATGAGATTTCAAAATAATGTGGGTGATCCGAAATTTTTAGACCCAGGCGATCGAAATATATTGGCCCTGCCTGGGCTAAACTTGAACCATTTATGCTAAAAATTTGCCCCACCCAGCCAAGAAAAATCAATTAAATCAAGTCCGGGATCCTATAAATAAAATTATTTAAGATATATTTTTTACATACTCATGCGAACATTTTGCAGCTTAAACTAGTATGTCCACAATCTATGAAATATGGAATGGCAACATTATTGATTACTTAGAGAAAATCATTTAAATGATAACTCATTAGAAATATAATGTAGTTTAAAATGGAAGAAAAATATTTAAGAAAAAATAATTTTGAAGTTCTAGAAAGATTTTTTAAAATATATTTCTCTATAATTTAATAAAATGAAATAAATTTCAAAAGATTTCGTCGAACAAAGGAAAAATTTCACTGTTATTTTCGCAAAATCGGTTTAACATGGCCCCGAAAAAAAAAAAAAAGTAGTTCTCCAGTCCCGGCCCGGAGCGGCCGCAGATGAAAATTAAGCTCGATCGCGGTCCGGCCCGAGTCTAATAAAAAGAGATTAACCAGGTCTATGCAGATCTCTAATGTGTACGTTTTAAATGAAAATCCTATAAAAATGATTTAAAACAATATTCATAGGATACATAAAACAAATTAGTGGATATAATTTTTTTTAATGCTTAATATTCCATATTTTCTAAGAAAATAATCTATTTGTAAAAAATGTATTTTTCTAGAAAAAATACATCCCCCCCCTCTATCCATAACAAAACTATAGCAGGTAAAATCAGATTACAAGATCAAACTCTACTCTGAACCTGAACTGCAAGGTCCGGATTGTATCCTATCCGAATCCAAAAATTCTACTTAAAGTCAACTCGAGACCCGACAAGAACAAATTTTGTCAACCGAAATATTAAAACCAGAAACTAAAATGAAGGAAAATTAATCCATATTTTAATGCATTTACGGAAAAGTAGTCTATAATTATGTTTTTCTTGTATCAAATTATTTCGGCTTTTACCATTTTAACAAATATTCAGCATCATCTTTTGGAGAGAAAAAAAAAGTTAACTCGAACGAATCAAATTCCAACCCGACCCACGTCAAAAGAAAGAAAAAAAAAATCCCGCCAACCCGACCCGAACTTTAGTCGGGTTCTATCCGATTACCTTACCCAATGCAGGATTCAATTCTGTACCAAGTGATAGAAATAAATATAAATATGTATAAAATATAACTTTTAAATGTTCATGCAAGAAGTATTTTTAAAACATCTACAATAACGCCAAATATTCTCAAAAACGACCATAAAATAAATCAGATTAAATTGCATTGTTAAATCATCTTGTATTTAAGAAACAGCACAGTGATGGTAAGTATTTTTTTTTTTCTTCTTGGTAATCACTTCGTGTATAAATGCTTTTAAAGCAAAATCTTCTAATTGAAATCTATATTTATTTCTTCGAGATTCTGACAGCTAAAAAGTTCCAAACAGAGCGATAGAAGAAGGGGGAAAAAAAAGAAAATAGCTTAGGATCGCACTTGATATCTTTTCGTAGTGGTTAGCATGAATCATATAATGTTTATAATCCTTATCGCTCCACGTGCAAAGAAATAATAAAAGTAGGTCATGAAATTTCTTGCAAATTGATTGGAATTAAATAAAACCGATTCGAATTAAATAAAAAATTTTGTTTTGTTTCTGATAACTTTATTATAAAACACGCATACACACATAAATAACGGCTGCATTCGCTATAAGTCATTTTTAATTTTAAATGTATAAAACTATTGCCGCATTTATTAATACTTAACGAAGTCGAACAGCGTTTTTCAATTTTTGATAAGGGAAAAAACATTTAGAAAATGCTGAAAGTTGATTTTTTAACTGAATTTCCAGATGAGACAGCTCGGGAAAGGTCATCATCAAATAGCAATCGCTTATAACTTAAGATATAATACATTTATCGAAAATGGAAAAACGCATTCGATTTCAAATCACTTTGATAGATATGCCAGCAGATTCCATGCTTTTCCATTTAAAAATGAGTTTAAAATTCTCGATGAATTATTGTGCGAGGTTTCTTTTTAATACCCCCCCCCCCCCTCTTAAAAAAATCCAAAACATCTGCATTCCCGATCTACAGATTCTTTAAGAAATGATTAAAATGAGAATTTTTATATCTTATTCAATTGACGAAAAGGGGTGTGATAACGTTATTTTATTTGTACATAGCGCTAAATATTAAAAAAAAAATACGTTTATTATCCATTTGTAAATAATTTTAATATATGGCACTGTGAAAATAAATGTCATTTTAGCACGTCGTCATTTTAATGTCGTTCGAACGCGCTATTTAAGATACTTAATTAAAGTTGAGATTGCTAACGCCCAATCGTTCTCATGACGCTCTTTAGTGTATAGAAAAGTTTACTCAATTTTAACGGGATTTTTTCTTTTAAATATTATTTATAATGAATTATTAATTTTGAATTTCGTACTTATATTATTTATATCAAATTAATAATTTCATATTTCCAGAACTCCCACTCAACTTGTGTAGTAAAAAGGGGGACCAAAAGGGAGCACATATTTTGTAAAAAAAGAGATCAAAAGGAAACTATTTTCGCAAATCGTAAAATAAAATAAGCAAGGAAACCCTCCTTTCCTTCAATTGTCACTAATTAATAAATGTTCAAAGTATAATTTGTTATAAAGAAAACGCTTGCTCCGATTCAAATTCTGAAATTCATTATCTTAAAGCCAAAGACAGATTGAATTTCACGAATTTTTCCACGACTATTTAAAGAAATTTGCGTGTTTTTCGGGATCCTTTGATGAAATTTATATGTTTTTCACTATCTCTGACGAAATTAAAGTTTTTAAAATCTTTTGACGAAATTAGTTTTTTTTTTCGATTTTTTGACGAAATTCGTGGTTTTTTTCCGCAATTTTTTGACCGTTTTTTTCGCGATATTTTGATGAAATTCGCGTTCTTCTCGCAATCTTTTGACGAAATTCACGTTTTTTCGCGATCCTTTGACGAAATTCGCGTGTTTTTTCGAAATTTACGTTTTATTGAGAGACCTTTTGCCGAAATTCGCGTGTTTTTTGCCACCTTTTGACGAAAATCGCGTTTTCCGCGATTCTTTGACAAAAATTGTGTTTTATTGAGAGATCTTTTGATGAAATTCGCGTTTTTTTCCAAAAACGCTATCTTTTTACAAAAGATCGCGCGATCTTTTTACAAAATTCTCGTTTTTTTCGCGATCCTTTGCCGAAATTTGCGCGTTTTTCGCGATCCTTTGTTGTAACTTTTGCGACCTTTTGACGAAAAACGCGTTTTTGGTTATTCTTTGACAAAACGTGAGTTTTTTTTTTCGCATTCTTTTGAGGAAATTAGTCTTTTTTGCGATCTTTTGACCGCGTTTTTTTTCGATCTTTTAATGAAATTCCCGATCTTTTGAAGAAATTTGCGCATTTTCGCAATCCTTTGACAAAATTGGCGATTCTTTTCGTGATCGATTAACGAAATTTAATGGTATTTTTTGGAATATATTTGCGAAAAGCGCGATTTTTCCGCGATGCTCCGCTAAATGCCAAACATCGGAAAATTTTAAATAAAAGTCGGTTAAAAGTGTCAAAAAATGGACTTTACGGACCTAACAATGAAAAAACGGACCAATACGGACTTGAAGCAAAAAAACGGATCTAGTGGGAGCCCTGTAATTTCGGTGCTTGTGGTTTTTAAAATTTCAGTTGATTAATTTTTTGTTGCAAAATCATTCGCGATATACCAAGGTAATAATGCGCGCCGTATGCCGGAATTTAAGCTGCAAATTTCACGCAATTTTAGTGTAGTTTTTCGTATTTATATTTAAATTATATTAATAATTTCGAATTTTGCATTTAAATTATTTATTTCTAATTAATAATTTCATTTTTATGATTTCTTAATTCTTCTTATTAATGTGTTTCTGTTTAGCACGCCATTCACGATTACCGCGGAAATTTCACATGCGGCGTAAACCCTGGTCGAAATATACATTCATAGATGGTGTATAGCCCGCGGGCTATACAACGATGCAGCTCCGCGGCTTATACACTAACTTTTTTATGGTACTGCTCGTTTTAGGGGTGCGGGCTATACACTGGATGCGGGCTATACACCCGAAAATACGGTAGTTAAATTCATCATTGAAGTCTTTTAATATGCTTCTGTTTTACCTCAGTAACTTTTTAAATCTGTATCTGTAAAAAAAAAAAAAAAGTATGTAGGCTGTTAGCAATGAAGTGCTATTTGAGTGGGCTAGGGGAAGTCCCCCCCCCCCCCCCCTTAAGGAATTTAGATTGTAGCATGCATAACAAGTCAGACAAAAAAAAAAAAAAAAAAATCATTTTCTTTTATATTACTTCTTATAGAATGAGTTTATAAAATGTATTACAATAGGTCACTAATTTTTAAAATGGGGAAAAAAAAAAAAAAAAAAAAAAACTAATGTTTTGGGACATTCAAAGCTTTTTTATGTGTAAAATATACCTCTTTTCAAAATTATTTGACAAATTAAAAGCTAAGTATACTAAATAATACAGGGGGTGGGGGGGCACATAAAGATCATATTTTGTAGCTAAAAATTAAAAAATAGGCTTCCATATTCTAAAATGTAAAATCGGTGTTAAATTGCGATTTAGCACTAAATCGCAATGTTGGATAGATGATAAATCGATTTAAGAAATTTCTACATCGCCCAGTCCTAGTATGCAGGGAATTTGTTTTTGAGAGATGTTTAACTATGCATCTGCTGAAGGAGCTTTCAGTGTTCCTGTAAGTCTAATGGATGACTTTACTATTTTTCAAACAAAATTATTTGAAAATGTAAATAAAATGAAATTCCACTTCAGCAATAATATAAATAACAAAATAAATCAATTGAAAAAGGGTGGGGGGAGAGATCTTGTGTGGGCTTGCACCCCATGGGCCCATATAAGTTGGCACCACTGGTAAAGACAATTGTTAAATGTGAAACAAAAAAAAAAAATCTTTTAACACAATTAAGTCCAAAGGAAATGTTTTGAGCTAGTGCTTAGGAAGACCCTGATTTAATCTTAAAAGTACAGAAAATCAAAATATTAAGGCTTGATTGACAAACATTTGATAATAAATTCTGATTTGATAATAAATAATAATATCTTTTTGGAAATTATACAGTTAAAAATTTAGTAGAAGGGATTGCACTATTCAATTGCAAAACACAGAAAATTTTGAAAAAATGAAGAATATGAAAAATAAATCTCAAATGAGAATTATTAATAAAACAGCATTCTGCTAATTTCTGCATACAGTTATAAAATTTTAATACTTACTTTATTAGACTGATAATATAGAACAACGAGATATCTGTTGCAGACATTAAATCCCGAAAGATGATCACATGCATTTTTTGCATCAAATATATCTTCATATACAACAAACGCTGTTCCTCTTGTTTCTGATGTATTTCCCCTGCAGATAACAAACAAAAATCATCATTAAAAAAGATATTTTTAAAAGTAACATTTATCAAAATGGAATATTATACAACATTCTGTTAAAGTAATTACCATGTTTCTTCGTGACGAAAATGATTAAGTGAAATGTAATTGACTAACAAATATGGACGTCAATTTTCAATTTGAACATAGCTACAAATAATATTACCAGCTTTAGTGCTAGCGAGAACAGAAATCTTCTGGTGGACTAGCTGCCCTCTAGACTGCTGCACTTTTTAACATGTAGTATGCCACAAATCTCTGACACAAAAGGCAGAATGAGGTCTTTAATCTATTTTGCTATGTGGAATAAAGAAAAAAACTTTGGGTACTGAATCGGACACATTCGCCAATTATTTTCAAGAATTACTGAATCAGGGTTTGGTTTTAAAGTCAAAAACTGGTTTTAGACATGACAAGCATAAAAAACCATCAAAAACCTTACTCTTTAATAACAAAAGATATTAAATAAATAGTAAGAAATTAAACTTCAAGCAATTTACAATATCAACACTTTTTTTAATTATTTTCAATTACAGTAATTTCATTATTACAAATTTTTAATTATTAAATATAAGAAAATTACTTATCTATTTTGAAATTTCGTTGTGTAATTAGTAATCTGAATCTTTTTACTATGCAACATCTTGGTAGAGCATAACTTATTTTGCACATTTATTTACATCCGAAAGATTCCTGAGCTTACAGTGTATGAATCCAAAGTTGGAAAACACTCTTCTAATGGAAGCTGAGCTGGTAAGACTGGCAAAAGTAATGCCAGATTCAAATGCAGGCTCAGTTGCAAAGCTAATTGCATTTTGAAAAATCCTTTCCAGCAAGTCAGCAGATTAATTATTTTTGATTAATTTTAACACAATTATTCTAATTGGTAAATAAATCACACAAGTTGTAATTTCCAACTGAGTGAAAAAATGCCCAGGCGAGGATTTGAACGAGGGTCTTTTTGGCATAAACTGCCAACTAAGTTAAAAATTACAACACACATGATTTATTTACCAAAATTAGAATTGTGTTAAAATTAATCAAGTGTAATTATTTTTCTTGGAGTAATAAAGTAGTAAAGTTAAGTGAGTATTAAAATAAGTAGAATCAATCTTATAAAAGTTTTGTTTATCTCAAAATTGTGGAAAAATAACACAGACTCATGATATGGGTTTGGGCATAAATGCAAATTTATTTGCTATGCAAAAAACTCTTGTACATTTTACAAAACATTAATTAGCCAAAGAATTTTTGTAACATTTATAAGCAGTACAGTACTTATTACTTCTTCATTATGTTCCTCTATTGCACTATGTATATTGTTAAGCACCATTTTTCAATGAGATAGTATTTCTACTTAATTGTTCAGTGATCTAGTGTGTCTTACCCTCATTTAGTTTCATTTGAGTAGTAGAGATAAGTGTTGTGTATTTCCTTAAAACATATTAATATACCTCATTATTATAATCAATAATTATTAGGGGTGCACAGAGTCGTACTTTGGCTGAGTAGCCATATATACAAAAGAACTATCGATGAATCGATGCACACATGAAGTGAGCTCAAGAGTAACATGTTTGTATGTGTATATATATAAACATAGGAGCGTAAAAATACAACGTTAAAAGCACCAAAAATTTTAAGCGTACCGGTTTCGGTAGCATATAGCATACCTTCCTCAGTGCTAAGGATGGCGGAAATTTGCTCACATATATAGGAGAGATGGGGATTCAAGTTCAAGGTTTATTGACCAATAAGAACACAGAGGATTGCAGGTAACACCCAATAGGAAAATAGATGGGAAATGGAACCGAAGTAGTGAGGGAAAAAAAATTAAGAGACAGAAGTTTTTATGTAATATTTCCAACAATCTGATAATCGGGGAATAGGGAATTCACAATTAACAATATTTTAAAAATTTTTATTAATATAAAATGCTTCAAGGAAAATAAGTTCGTATATAAAAGTAGGTTTAGAGATTATTTTAACCGAATTGAAGTCAAAAGTATGATTCATCTCCCAGCAATGTTTTGCAATAGAGGATTTATTGATTTCTTGTTTTTTAATATATTCAAGTATTGCACGGCAGCGCAATACTTATTTATTTCCAGTGTCACTTCTCAATGTTAATTTAACATGGAAAAGCCTATGGAGATCGTAACTTTTTCATTTTTTCTTCCCACCTTTTTGTCCCTGATGCCACTCATTTTTTATTCTTTACTAATTCTTATGATATTATAAATTTAAAGTATAAAAATGTATGCCTAACGTCAGGGTCAAAACGAATGGTAAAATGCCTTTGCATATGGGTGAATTATAAACCAGAGGGAAAAATGGGCCAATTTGTTTTTGCATTATTCAGATATTTTTCTTAATAATTCCAATTTTCATTTTTTTTTCATTGAAAATCAACGGACATTTTTCATAGAAAATGTAACATTTTTACTTCATTGTTGCAAAAATTTCAAAAGCCTTAATAATAATTTATTTCTTTTTAGTTGAAAGATTTTCACGTGAAATATTAAATTGAGCTAGTTTTCTTTTTCAAAAATTAAAAAGGTGAATATGGCGTCATAGTGGAAATAAAAAGGGTATTTTCAGAATAAGTTTTTGCTTTGGTCAAGTTTATATTTTAGTAAAAAGTTTCTAATGAATAGCTATTTTTACGCAGGTATCGAACTTTGTGGGGAATTACATAAATTTTAAAATGCATTTTTTTTTTCCGCGATGAGAACTATTTATACCCCAAGTTAAACTTAGGTAATAATTTTCTGATGTGTTTACATCACCCTTGGGGAGAGAATAAGGTTTAAAAATTTAAGTAAAACTTTTATTTTTACTGTATCACATCTATAATATTGTTAAATATTAGCAGTAAGGATTCAACACAATTTACATTCATAGCATTCCTAAGGGGGAAACAGGGTATCTAAATTTAAGTGAAGTTAATTTTTTATGTTTTGATTATAGATTTTTTTACGTTCAGATTGGAAGTTTTGTCTAAACTACCGCAACCTGCATTACTACAGTGGTGAAACATTTTGAATTACACATTGGTAAACTGCATCTCACATTGTGATGCAATACCGCATACATCAAAGTCTGGTGATGATACTCTCTATTAATTTTGAAATGCGTTCATCTGAGTGCTGTAGTTATTAAAAAACTTGATATATTAAACAAAAACATAATTTGAAGAACAAATTAAAAAAACAAAATTTATTTCCTACATTGTTTAAGCCCGAGAAGGGACAGATATTAAGTTATTTCATTCAATTAGTTCTACATTTAATGTTAAATTTTTTTAACAAATTAGTTAAGCCAATTGAAGATTAAAAAATAAAAATAAAATTCATACAACATGATACTTAAAACACCCTAAAAAATTAGATTCCGTTCAAATCAAATTGAAATAAATCTTAGACTTCTTCAATTTTTAATTGAAAACATTTGTATTGCAGATTTTGTATTATGTTTATGACAATTGTGCATAAAATGATAGATGCATGCAAGATACAAAACTTAAAAAACAGTCTAAGATTTATTTCGATTTGATTTGAACGGAATCGAATTTTTTAGGGTGTTTTAAGTATCATATTGTATGAATTTTATTTTTATTTTTTAATCTTCAATTGGCTTAACTAATTTGTTACAAAAATTTAACATTAAATGTAGAACTAATTGAATGAAATAACTTAATATCTGTCCCTTCTCGGGCTTAAACAATGTAGGAAATAAATTTCGTTTTTTTAATTTGTTCTTCAAATTATGTTTTTGTATGTTTAATTGTTGATGTTCTTTGATACGAAATTTTAAGCAGCGTTTGGTTTGTCCAATATAGGAAAGGACACACTGGCAATTAATATGGTAGATACCCCATGAATCGGATAATTCAATAGGGTCTTTGAGTCTGGAGAGAGTGAGTTTATTGGTAGGGGCAAAAATTATTTTGAAGTCATGTTGTCTAAGAATTTTCGCAATGGGAAAGCTTGATTTAGGAGAGAAGGTTAACACAATGCTAATATTGGAAAGAGTAGAAGACTGAGGAGAGTTTGAGGAACAAGGATGCTGAAGTTTAAATAGGGCAGTATCAATTATAGAAGGGTTGTAACCTCTGTCAATCGCAATGGCTTTAATATATTGAATTTCACTATTAAATGACTGAGAATCAGAGCAAACATGTATGGCACATTTTATAAAGGTATAAAAGGCGGCCATTTTTTGTCTTGGTGGATGACAAGAACGAGCATGGGGTGGCAAAGAAAGAGTGAAGCTTTTGCGATAGACGGATGTAGTGAAACCGGTTACAGTGCGAGTGACAAGGGTATCCAAAAATGGGAGAGAACTATTATTTTCAGTTTCATAAGTGAATTGAATATTGCTATCAATAGAATTCATAATGTTAAGAATATTGTCAATATTGTGAAGAGAGGTGTCAATTAAGGTGAATGTGTCATCAACATAGCGAATCCAGAAAGGGAAAGATAATTTATTGAAAAGGGACCATTCAAAAGAATGCATATAGATGTCTGCGAGGATGGGTGACAGGGGGGAGCCCATGGCTAAACCGTCAGATTGTTTGTAAAAATTTCCTTGGAATGAAAATGTAGTTTGAGATAGACATATGCGAGTAAAGGACATAAGTTCTTGGATTTCAAAATATGAATAATGAAATTCACGAAGTCTCTGTTCAAGACAAGAGAGGGCACCACTTATCGGGACATTCGTGAAAAGTGATTTGACGTCAAAGGAGACCATAGTAAATTTAGTCGGGGATAAATTCTGAATCATTTTAGCAAAGGTTCCTATACTGGACAAACCAAACGCTGCTTAAAATTTCGTATCAAAGAGCATCAACAATATATTAAAAAACAAGAAATCAATAAATCCTCTATTGCAAAACATTGCTGGGAGATGAATCATACTTTTGACTTCAATTCGGTTAAAATAATCTCTAAACCTACTTGTATACACGAACTTAACTTCCTTGAAGCATTTCATATTTATAAAAATTAAAAAAAAATATTGTTAATTGTGAATTCGCTATACCCCATTATCAAATTGTTGGAAATATTACATAAAAACTTCTGTCTCTTAATTTTTTCCCCCTCACTACTTTGGTTCCATTTCCCATCTATTTTCCTACTGGGTGTTACCTGCAATCCTCTGTGTTCCTATTGGTCAATAAACCTTGAACTTGAATCCCCATTTCTCCTATATATGTAAGCAAATTTCCGCCATCCTTTGCACTGAGGAAGGTATGCTATATGCTACCGAAACCGGTACGCTTAAAATTTTTGGTGCTTTTTAACGTTGTATTTTTACGCTTCTATTATATTGCACCAAGCTCCTTCTTTATAACATATAAACATACTTCTTGAGCGTATAATCATATAATTTTGAATTAACTTAAATTTTTTTTTCAAATTAACTAATTAAATTTTAAATTTAACTATGCACCTTCTAAAGAAAAGTTTTGAAAATTTAAAAAAATTAAGACTAGCATTATTTTTAAAAAATGAAAAAAATATACGTAAAAAGTAAAATTAAAACCGATTCTTCAATTTATCTGACTCATTCTGATACCCGAAATATGTTTATCAAAAATGGTTATTGGTTACTGTAACAATTCATTGATTAATGCAAAAGGCTGATGTTAAGGTTCCTGTCCCTGCAGGCAGTGGCGTAGCCAAGGGGGTGGTCCAGGGTGTCCGGACCCCCCCCCCCCAAAAGTACACCTGGTTTACTGAATCATGGATACAAATACAACAGTAAAAACTGCTAAGACAGAATCACAAAGGATCTATAAAAAAATTCCGCTTTAGAGAGGTATTCGTCTTAGAAGGTAAAATTCAAAGGTATATATTTCTTGAACTATGAACTTTTCCGTTTTAGGCAGGTTTCCGTTATAAACACTTTCCGTTTTCACAGTATCCCTTAAAACTCCTAAAAAGTACTCACTTCCCAAGCTTTTTTCTTTCACGTACCCTTTTCTTAGGTTTTTCATTTTGGAGTACCCCCATTTCTCATAAACACGGCCCCCTTCCCCCGCTCCACTCAAGGAGATAACGTAAACATGCTTTTTTCCATTAGTAATCTTCTTATCACAACCATATAATAAATCGATGCAAATTACATTGATATTCCTAACATTTTTGCGACTTCTGCCATTACCGATAGTATTTTCACATACCCCCAGCAGACCCGCCACGTACCCCCAGGTTGGAAACCGCTGCTATAACACCACCTCTGAAGAGCATAAATCTATTAAGGAAAATCTGTGAAGATGACCTATCTCAAAGGAAAACAATTCAAGATTCGACGAAAACACTATATATTTGTGCTTGCTAACGTTCAAAACCTATCTGAAATTAAACTTGTTCCAATTGTGAATGCTTCTTGGCAGGTTTTCTGAAAACACGGAATCCTCTCATAAACGAAAACATTTTAATGTCCCGAGACGGAAGGATAACTATGCAAGTATACCTCCTATTCCGTTTACACAAATTTATTGTAACTAGATTAAATGTAAAACTTCGATGCGGGGTTCCGTTGGCGACACTTATGGGAAAGAGAGAGTTTAAACGAATGCAATAGCGGTACATTGGTTGAGTTTCGTGACCCTTATCTTTGTTCACTTTATAACGGACAATATTAACAATTACTTTAAATCTGCTGCCTGCAATTAATAAAAGTAACTTTATTTTTCGACTGGTTATTTGTTACCACTTTCAAAATACACTGGCGAGAAAAATTAACAGAACAACCGAAAAAAGGGCTTTATCTTAATGCTATTAAGGGAACTTCTAGAAAGGTAACTCAATGTCAACGTTATCACGTAGTCCAATGGGATTAACATTCGCTATAGATATATGCAAATTTTTGAGCCTCAGCCCGTTCTTTCGGTTTACGTGTGCAAAGGAGCGCACGTGGATAATTTGAAGTATAATTTTAAGGATTGTATGTGTAATTAGGTAAAACTTTTGCTTCTAGTTGGTGGAATATGTCGTCCAGAAGACATCTGACCGATTTTAAGAAATTGCATGCGATAGGGAGAATGGAAGCAGGACAGACACTCTTAGGGGTCTGTAAAGACTTAAAAATAGCCAAAAGCGTCATGTCAAGGTACTGGAAACGGTTTAAAGACACTGGTATAATGTCCACAGACAACCAGGTCAGGGTAGAAAACGCACCACAATAGGCTCTCAGGACTGTAATTTGCCAACGATTGCTAAAAGAAGTAGGCAATTGACGTCAGTTCAGATTGCAGGGAGTTTGTTGCAGCAATAAGAACTCGACTATCCTGGTTTACTGTGAGTGACAGTCTGCATGCAAGGAAACCCATGATTTGTGTTCCACTAACTCTTGTAGCGATATGCGCTCGGTTAAAGTGGTGCAGAGATCATCGTCATTGGAATACCACAGGCTGAAGCAGAGTTCTCTTTACCGATGAATCCCGGTTTTGTTGAGAGAGTTACTACAGACGTGTTACCATATAAAGGGAGAAAATCACACGCAATAAGGCTGCAAACATCCGTGAAAGGCATCGATGCAAAGGTCGTGGAATCATGGTATGGACAGACATCATTTTGAATGGCCGCAGTGACCGACACATTTTTACCAGTGAAACTGTAGATGCTGAAATATATAGAGATGAGGTTCTTGATCCTCCTGACAAGTTGTTTAAGGGTGCAATCGGAAGATTCGAAATTTTATGATTATTAATGGTCTAGAAGGGCGTCACCCCCTTCCACGGAACTCCTAAGTGTCCCTTCCAGAGCTGCATAAATCCGACCCGTCCAAAGCTTACTGCTGAACATGGAGAATGTTCTAAAACTGTTTCGAACTATCTAAAATAAATTGGCTGAGAAGTACAAAAACAGAAACCACCATGAACCATTTTTTATACATTCTAATACTTCCAAAAAAAGTGCTAATCCATCACAAATAAACTTATTACAAAAATTTAACTTCCTTAAAGACGACCAGATATCGGAAGCAACTATTAGATCGAATATGGTATCAAAAGTGGCGAGACATGAAACATGGAAACCCAAAAGAATTATGGCTGAATAAGATAATTGTAACAAAACTGCTTTTTCCAGCATGAACTATATTTGATGTGTGTGCTACTTACATTACTAGTTTCTGCAGCTGAAAATGTAAGATCTTTTTCTTAAAGTTAAAACCTTCCCACATAGCATTTTTAGATTGCAGAAAATTTGCAACAGTGTTGCTCTGAAAACCTGCAAAGTTGCAGAGTAAGCTCAGCTTGACAAGTCTGAAAGTTATTAACAAGACTGCAGCAAGATAACGCAAACGCTGAAGTCACCACACTCTGAACTTGCAGCTAACTTGTTATGCAAGTTAAATTCATATTATATCAAATTTATTGCAAACTAACAGCAAGCAAGTAATCAAAAATACTGCAAACTTACTGCAAAGTAGTAATCTTTCTAGGTCACACTATAAGTTTAACCCCTTCGAAGGGGTCCATAGACCTGATCAAGTCTATTGATGCGAAAGCGCCGTCAGAAGGTGAATGCATTGGCTTTATCACCTTAAACAAGTATAGGTAATATTTGTACTTTTCATTTCAAGCCTTTTTTGGTATTTAATAAGTATAGCGTTTAGAAAAAGCGGTGCCTACCGAATAAAATTTCTGCAATTTCTGCGTATGTGTTGGTTGTCTATTCTCTCAACAGAGGGATTTTTTGCTTTCGTCACTTTCGTGAATTAAAGACAGTCTTGCATCAGTTTCACAACAAACTACTCATGTAAGTGGGTGATGGTATACTTTGCGGGAAATTTGCCGCGAATTTCTCAATTCAAATTTGTCATGGGAAGATAATATCAGAAAAAATCAAACTTGCTGCTAATGTTCATGATATTTGGTTTATCTCAAAAAATCCCATGGGGAACGCGTCGGATCGCATGAACGGTTTATGCGATTGACACTTATATGAAATCATTATCCAATATCTATTGCAGCACAAGTTCTTAATTCAATGGCAAGAAATTAAACATGGAAATTGCTATTTTAAACTTAACCACTTGATCCTAACTTTATTGTAGGCAAATGTAATGTAATACGAAACTTGATTTAACCCATTCGCTGCCCAAACTATAAAGTAAGAATTTTCAAATTTTTTGTTAAAAGTCGTTTTCTACCACAAATTCAGAAAGGTAAGTTTTGCTTTACTAATGCAGCGAAATTTCTGCCAATAAATGAGGCAATTTTTTTTAATTCTAAAATAGTGGTGACAAAGTAATTAATAAATTAAAGCTACAAGTATACTCGTGGGTGACAGCGAATGGGTTAATTAAATTTAACTCTTCAGCATGCGCTCAGCTTTTTACATCACAGTGAATCTTTTTCATTTGTAAATATTATTGTAACTTCAATGTACTATTAGTTGCAGTTATAGAGATTGGCCTTACATTTTTTATCCATGCTTTTTTTTAAATTAAGAAATTAAATAAGGATATACCTAAATTCTTAAAGTTACTCGAAATACTTCTATTATACCTACACAGTCAAGACAAGATTGCAAGGGACTGGTAAAAAGCTCCATTTTAGACAGGCTTCCATAGAAAGAAATGTAATTAATTATGCTTCTAAGAAACATTACCTCAATATGATCTATTGTTCGTTTCGCAGGGATTCTGAAACTCTTCCGTTTTGACAGGATTCCGTTATACAAAGATTTCGCTTTCACAGGTTTCACTAAAGAACGATGGCAATCCTCTTTCAGACAGGTTTTCAGCAAATTTAATTGTATCGCAATTCATATTAAGATCATTTAATGCTTCCGTTAAAGAAAGGATTCTGTTATAGACAATTACTATTTTGACAAGCTTTATTCTTTTCATATGACATAAATACGTATATTTATATAAATACACAAAACTTGTAAAAATGGAACCTGCCTATAAAGGAATTCTGTCTTAAACAGAAATGTTCCATAGTGCTACGGATAAGAATACTATACAAATACACATAACACAAAAACCTGTGTAAAACGGAATTTTCAGCAATATTTACGATTTCATCTTGACAGGTTTTACTATATATATAACCTGAAGGAAAAATTCTGGACCCCCCCCCCCCCCCCCCCGAAACGAAATCCTGGCTACGCCACTGCCTGCAGGCGGAGACACTCATAAGCTAATGTTAAACTTGTGGGGAGGATTTTTTCTAATACAGTAGATTCCCTTAAATCTGCAACCCTAAAATCCACGTATTTTTTCAGATATAAACAATGAAACTTACAGTTAAGTTGCAGGAACAAAATTCAAGATGGTGCTGAAATCAGAGATTACCACAATGTTTTTTTTACTAAATTTTTTGTTAATCATTTTCTTTGGCTATTACAGCTGATTTTACTAAATAAATTTACATTACTTTTGATTTTGATTAGGGTGTCACGATTTAAATCATGATTTTAATCAAGTGATTTAAAAAAAAAAATCATTGATTAAAATCAAAAATTTTCTAAATGTTTAAAATGACATAAAAAAGTATTCAAATCTAAGATGAACATAATTTGGAAAGTTTCTACAGGTATTGTGACTTATGAATACACAAAACAAAGCTTTAAATAATTGTTTCTAAGCGTAATTCCTAAGTATTGTGAAAAATTTAAGTACAGTAAGTTTGTAAAAAGCATGGTTTTTATCTAACAAACATAAGAAACATTTAATTTAAAAATGATATTTAAATGTAATATAACTTACAATGTCATAATTTCCTTTTAATAATCAAGTTATTCATTCTTTTATATACAATAAACATAGTAATAGAGTGTCAATGATTTTAATCAATTGATTTAAATTGGATGATATAATCACATATTTTCTGATTTTTTAAAAATAGTGTGAAAAAACATTATAATCAGTAATGAAAATGATCACTAAATCACTTGTAAAAAATGTAATATTTGTTATTGTTAATTATAACAATATTAAACTGTGTAAAAAGAAGTATTGTACATTAAAATAACACCAAACTAAATGTTAAATAACTTCAAAATATTATAATATTTAGTAGTTATTCAAATATTTTAATGTTGTGGGGAAAAAATCTGATTTAAATTTCAAAAATACAATTTTTGTAATCTATTTATAAATTATGTGTGAGTTTGCTGTATACATTGTAACAATTTTTGATCAATTTGATATACATACGCTTTAGAACCTGTGTAAAATTACTGGCTGCTTTATGAATTTATCAAACTATTATTTATTTATATCACCTTTTTTCAACCACTTTTTCAAAAATGTAGATTGTGTTCTTAATTAAACAGTTAATTGTTTAATAATTACAAAATTTAATCTGTATCATCAATTTAAAATTAAATGCAATTTATCAATAACTTTAAAATATAAGCAGTATTTAATATTGGTTTACATAATTATTACAAAATATTAATGCACATAATGTTGTATGTTACTAAAGAAATTTTTAATTTGTAGTTTTTTGTAATTTCTATAATTACATAATTAACATTTTATTAATTAAAGCAAAAAAACATAGATCATGTTAGTAATTGGAGGGTTATTCATTTTTTAAATGCTTAATTCTTGGTAGATGTTTAATATTTTAACACAGGGGGAAAAAAAAAAATCTGATTTAAATAAAAAAAATCCAATTTAAATAAAAAGAATCAGATTTTTTTGATTAAAAAAAAAATCATGATTTTTTTACACCCTAATTTTGATATAAATTAGCATATCTATATATAAAAAATTCCAGGGTTCGAAATGGAAAAATCCACAAACCAAAACGCAATTTAAAAATTATTGTTGGTGGAAATTTTTTTTTTTTTTTTTTTTTTTTTTTTTTTAAGTATAGACAAATTGATTTCTAAACATACAAAGCAATGTCAGAAAAGCGTTCAAGACTCTAAATAACAATGAAAAAAGTTACAGAGAGCACATTAAGGTATACATACATATATAAAATTGTAACAATATGTTTTAATAAAAGCATGAACCAGAACGATATTTACCATAATTGCATGAATCAGAACGTTATTTGTCATAATTTCAAGAACTGGAATATCGCTCCAGTTTGCTCTAGTACATTTCGAGCCTTAAAAAATTCCCCTTGTAGTTTCTGCAGAATATTCGCAAGTGAAAACTATAATGGAATTGTTTATTTTTCTTCCGTTCGTATCCTCATGTTTCAATATTTATTATTTTTTCAATATTACGTATGCATTTTAATATGACTAAATACAAGCTTTTTCATGAAGAAGATATGAATTTACTTCCGAAAAAAATGAAGATGGCAATTATTGTGAACACTGTAAAGCATTGCCGGCTCGTTGAGGAGGCTTATCTATGCATATAGACGAATGAGAAAAATCTGCTTGAGGAAGAGAAAAATGACGCATGGTAAATAAGTTTTGTTTCGAGATTGCAGAGTGAAAGCGGGATCTATGTCGGTTTTAATCTAATGATTTTTATTTTTTTAATTTTACGTACGTATTTTAATATGTAATTCTGGCTAATATGATTGAACTCAAATTTTTTCATAAAGAAAATACGTATTTATTTCCGAAAAATAATGATAGTGCTAATATGAACGGTGATTGCGATCGTTTTCCAAAATATTTTTTAATCAATCAAGCTTTTTTGTTTATTAAATCTGAATAAACATGGTATAAAATTTTGTTATTTTAAAATTCTGATATAAATTATTTTCTTATCCAAAATAAAAATACAGTGCAACAGTAGCTTTTGCATAATAACTGTTAACTGTTGAAACCCTGTTGTTTCAGTTTCGGTTTTGAATCTATAATGACTGGATGAATGATTCAGATTTTTCTGATGATAAAAACAGCAAAAGAAAACATGTCAGTTTGACAATAATTCACAAAGTTGAAATTATAAAGAAACTGAATGGTGTTTCTTCTGTTTTTTTTTTTGGCAAAATCTTATGGAATAAGCCCTAGAACAGTATATGATATTAAGAAACAAAAAGAAAAAAATTCCAATTTTTATATGAATAGTGACAGCAATGCTGGTATTGCAGAAAGAAAAACAATGCATGCAGCCAGATCTAGTGATCTAGACAAGGTACTTTATGAATGGTTTAAGTAACATAGAAGTGAGGGTGTTCCCATAACAGGGCAAAATAAAAAGAAAGAAATAAAAAATTAAAGCAGACAACTATTTTATCCATGTTCACAAAATATAATCTAAAAAAATGAGTGAAGATTGTAAAAGAAAAAAAAAAAAAAGTAGCAAAAGCAATTTCTTTTATAAGAAAAAATTGATTTTTCCTCATTATTATGTATATTTAGTATTGTACCTTAATTATCATTTACATGACTTTATTTTTAATATTTTTCTAAATTTTTATTTTACATAATTATTTTAATGTTTCACTTTATTGTAAGCATTCATTATAATTTTCCTTGCTTAACTATAACTACCAATCAAATTAATGTTTAAAAAATGTAAACAAATCAATGACCAGAAATCCCCAAAATTCTATAATCCGCACAACCTCTGGTCCCAAGCTGTGCGGATTTGAGGGAGTCTACTGTATCTCGTTTGCATTTCAATCAACATTTTTAAATAATTTTTTTTGCATTGGATAGCTGAGGTCCATCTCTACATCGCTCCTTTTTTACTTTTTCGGTTTTGGTTGCAGATATTTTTTAGAAGGACACTTTTATTTTCAGAACCGGTTTCGAAAGTGAAAGTAACTGTGGTCCACAATGAGACAATGAAATACACAGTGAAACTTGATTAAGAAGTTTCCCAAGGGAATGGAAAGGAAAAACTTCTTAAATGGGAAAAATTGGCATTTTTTGAAAAAATTAATAGTTTAAATATTGATATTCAGAAGAGGGTTTATTTTATCTTAGTAAAATAATACAGAGAGTACTTTCTATAAAATTGAGTTTTCTTAAGAAATTTAAATTAGTTTGCACACTTAAAAAATTAGCTAATAAAGTAAAAATACATAATTACCTTAGAAACTCTTTATATAATCCAAGACAAGAAATTTCTCTTTAAGAGTCATTTGATATGTTTTTGCAAAAAAAATCGGTTATAATTTTTTGTTTCTTTTTTTTTTTTTCAGCAACCTTTAATTGATAACATTCTAATTGTCTTAAGCTTTTGAAAACTTCTTCAGGCACATTTTCGACACTTTCGATAAAACGCCGAAAAGTTTCTAGTCCTTTTACAGCCTCCAAAAAACTAGGAATTTACACATCTTCCCCAGTTTCACTCATTTCTTCATCAACTGTTATTTCACAAATATCATCCACTGTAAGCATTTCACATGGTACTACTTCGTCATCTACCGACACATACTCCTCAAACGATGCAGTGAAATCCATCTTTCTTTGAAGAATCTTCCAATCATCTTCAATATCAAATTCATATTCTTCTGTTGATTCTTCATCCAAGAATCCCGCTTTCTGAAAAGAATTGACAACGACAGATGGGGTTATTAACTCCCATGCAGGTAAAATAACATGAATTGATTACGAAACGTTCACTTTTTTTTTTTAACTCTCCATTGTTGTCAAGTTTTTCAAATCATCCATTTCACTAGCCGTTTTCTACAATGCTGCTTAAACGCTTTAATTACTCCCTGATCCATAGGTTGTAAAACAGAAGTTGAGTTTGGTGGTAGAAAATGGACTTTTATGTTGCTTAAGTTTTTCGTGTCTTTGGAATGGGCAGCACAGTTGTCTATGAAAATGATGATGTTCCTCTTAGCTTTCCTCATTTTATCATTCAATCTTTTCAAGTAAGCTTCATAAATTGTAATTGCAATCCACACAGTCTTGTTGCTTTCATAATCAGAAGGCACCGATTTCACATACTGAAAACATCTGGGTTCCTTTGATTTTCCAACAACTAAAATTGGCAACTTCTCAGAACCATCCATGTTGGCACCCAATAACATTGTAAGTCGTTCCTTATTTCTTTTACCTCCGTGACATTTTTCGCCTTTATATGCATATGTTTTATCCTGTAAAAGATTGTAGAAAAGTCCACACTCATCCATATTGAAAATGTCTTTAGGATGATAGCCGGTTATCAAATCTCGTAAGATTTTCTTCCACTCTTCAATTTCTTGTGGATCGACACTTTTACTCTCGCCTTGTATAGAATTATAAGTCAATCCTGCTCTTTTCTTCATCCTATCAATCCAACCATTTGAAGGAGTAAATTCAATCTCCATTTTTTTGGCAATTTCCTCAGCCTTCTCTCTAAGAATAGGTCCGCTTATAGGAATATTGGCAGACCTGGCTTATTTGAACCAAATCAATAACTTTTCTTCCATAACTTCATATTTTCCTCTTTTCACCTTTTTAATTTTACGAGATTTTTCAGAACAGTTTAAAATGAGATCTCGTTTTGCTACCATTCCATTCAGAGTAGTCGCTGGTATGTTTAACTTCTTTGCAATTTCAACTCTTATTGTCTTCGCATTACTATCAACTTCTTTCCAAAATTTTGATTTTGCCTTCAATTGGCAAGGCTTTCCTTTTAATTGCCTTGCCCAACATTTTTTTAAGGGGAAAAAAAAAAAAAAATTGTTCGTGTATTTTTTAACGAGAAAGCTTTGATATTATGCACTTTACACTGACGTAAAAACTGTGAAATGAATAAACCAAACGTAGCTTTGGTATATTACACTCATGGAAGAAGGTAGGAGAGAATCTGTTGCAACAGAAAGAACCACCCCTCGGTAGGGCGGAGCAATTCCCTTTTCACTTTATCAGTCACTATTGTTACAGTGACAAGGGACCCATCCTCTACTCACATTCTATTTCCATCAAACACGTTAAACAGATTTTAAGGTGAAATAGAGGTGACCACAGCTGCTATCAGTCCTAAACATTGACTTTTTTGAATAGTGAAGAATAAAAAGAAAGAGAGTTCCAGCACAGAAAATAAAACAATAATCAAAAGACAAAATAAATGCGTTTTGAAAGTAAAAATAGAAGGAAAAATAAAACTTTTTAAGCGGGAAAGAGTTTCGAACTAAACTTCTTAAAAGAGTTATTTTAGCGTTGTAAGAATAAGAGAAAATTGGGAATCGAAAATATAAACTTCTTAAACGGGTTTTACTGTATAAATATTTAATGAATTATTCTATCTGATATGCTTTTTGTAATGTACACTTTAATAAATAATTATCAAAAAATGTAAATGTTTTTTGTCTTATTGTGCCCTCCTACCTCCCCACTGACCAGGAATTACCCTACAAATATGGGGTTTGGCTTACCCATATAAAAGTTCTTAATATAGTAGAGAAAAAAATTATAATCACTTTTAAAAACTGTGATATGTCATAGTTGAAATAAAATAAATATAAAATAATTAAAACTTTAAGAATGAGACAGATTTGAATATATTTTTCCATATTAAATTTCAACTAAATGAATAATTAAGGCATATATTGCAAAGCAAAGGATTCAAAGTATCTTTCAAATTTTAACAGTTTGATAAATTGTTATTTTGATAATGAAAATTGTAGCAATTAGCTACGTTTTTCTCACCCCTTTCAAGCACATTTTTATTTTATTTAAATGTAAACTCCAAATGCAGACTTTAATGTAAAACTTTAAATGTAGAACTCCAGTCTAGATTTTCTTTTCTTACTTACTTTTTTCCTCACGGTCGCCTTCTGTTTACATTTTTGCCACTTCGTTCCACGATTTAGTGGAGGTGTTTTCTGCGTGGCACTTCGGCTGGTCGGCATTCAGCCATTTTTGTGGGTTGGGATCACAATCTCATTCTCATCATTTTTTGTATTTCAAAATTACTTTTTCACTTTAATATAAGTCTAAATTTAATTATTATCATCTTTTGTAATTTTAATAAGTATTTAATATTTTCTAAGTAAATTAATTCTTTAGGTTGTTTTTCAAGAAGCATCATGGTTGGTTGATTTTTGACGGCCGATTATCTACATGAGGGATATAGGCCCGGGGGGGGGCTTTCTAAGGGAACCTAATCCGTATTTACTCATGGAAAATCCACGGCTCGAAGAAAACCACGAAAACCCTGAACGATTAGGCCGACGAGCGCGATTGGGTTCGAACCCAGCACCTCCCGTCTACCAGCTTCGAGAGCAGAACCTCTCGGCCACTGATGGGGCCAAGAAGCATCATGAGTATGCTAATTGCATGCATGTCTCCCATTGGCTGTTACCATGCCGCTTTCATTTAAAGGGCTGGTGATTTTGCTCATGTATGTATCTTTCGTTGAGCTCTGGTAATTGTAATATGCCGAACTCCTCAATGTTTCTAGTGTAAGAAAATGCCATTTTATTGGTTTTGAGAAATGATAATGCTATCGCGGCTGCAGCAATTAATCTTTTATGTGGAAAGGCTTAAGTTTTCTTTTGAAATTAGTCAATGAATCAATTTGAAATGAATTATGTTAAAATTGCACTATCAACTGGAGTTCTTGTGGTCAAACAGCTGTACAGACCCAGAATATTACAATATTCCCTATATAAAAACAACAAGATCACAGTTTCTCAGCATAGGAACTGTAATGTGCTTTACAAAATTGACCAAGAAATGGTCAGAGTTCACTAATCCGTCGGGGACATTAGAGCAAACATTACATCATGATCAATCTTGGAGGCTCAACAGTCTTTGATAAGCACTTAAGTGCAAGACCGCCATGAGCGATTCTGATCTCCCGACATAGTGAAACTAGAAAAGTACTTTCACTTTAAAAGGCATTTCCTTAAGGTGTGCAGCATAAAAGTAGGGCGGGTCACATGAAAACCCTAGCTGACCACTCAGGTGAGAAAAGGATGGAGATTGGCAAAAATCCAGGTACATAGAGCACCTGGACAAATAATCTATAATAAATAGAGGAGACAATAATTATGAAGTTAGTTACTGATTCCCCGAGACTTGAGAGAGCAGAGATTTGTTGGACTGATGCTTCACCTTTGAATTTTGACTAGGGGTCATCCTGATCCCAGGGAAGGAGCAAAGCTTTGTCGGCGAACGAACCGCGCGGCCCAGAGACGGCGATAGTTAGCGAGACGCGACTCAGACGGAGAAAGTGAAAGTTACCCTTTGGTAGAACGATTCAGCGAATAGATCACATTTGATCTTAGAGACAATTAAGTCTGTGAACTTTTCATCTCCAACAATTTGGACTTATAACTTACAGCTGCAACCTCGTGACTGTACATATTTTCACCAGTACTCAACTATAATTATTATTGTTGTGTTTGTGAAGTCTAGTAGCTTTAATCAAGAAATATACCTGTTTATTTTTATCTTAATAAAATAACTTAATATTTTCTGCATCTGAGTTGTACTAAACTTCACACCTTCGAAGTATATTTACCACTCTTGCTACCACACTTTGAGGACTTGGCACACAGCTGTAAAGTGATATGCTGATTTATTTGAGAGAGAAGTCATCTCTAGATGTGTATTCCAGAACCTGTAAGTACTTTTTTTTTTCCATTTTTTCCATGAAGTAGGATACATTCAAGATTGTTTCATAAAGTACACTCCAATCTGTACTCTGTTAGAATATTTTTTTGAGAAAAGAAACTGACAGTATTTTGGAGTGTCTTACATACCCCCCTTTTTTTTGCAAGTAACAGCCGAAACAATTAGTAATCCATAAAAATGAAGATGACCAAGAATCACCCCAGAAACTCAGTGACCAGGAATTATCCAGGCTGACCCTACTGAATGTTTATGTTTTTGATTCTATCTTGTTTAGGCCAATGAATGTTTTTGGCTCCTTTTTCAAAACATTTTACACAAACTTTACTACCTTGTACTCAGACTTTCTCAATATAAAACAGACCTTTCTCATAATACACATCATAATTATGTTCTTCTATTGCATTATGTATATTTTTAAGCCCCATTTAGCAATGAGATAGTATTTCTACTTAATTGTTCTGTCACATAGCATATATTATGCTCAGAACATTTACTGTTTTCTTCCTTTACAGTTACAATTACAGATGACTAATTTAGTCATGGTTAAAAAAAATAGTTGTAAGACAACAGTTTTTAGAGTGCACAGTTATAATAGATAAAATAAAAATACCAAGTATAAATAAAATATTGTAATACAATTAAATAACATGTTTTAATAATATCCTGTGTTTTCTCAAGAAATAAAGTTCTATCCCTTTTGTAAGGTCTTGAACATATGTATTTAGAACTGCAGTATGGATAAGTTTTTTTTTTTTTTACAAAAAATCTCTGGCAACAACTACGGGTAAACATCACTATTTTTTTTAAAGGCAGGGTGCATTTTGTCAATTTCAAAAGGGGCAAGGTGCAGCGCCCTTAAATAATGGCCTACAAGAAACAGCAATTAATTACAGAATTAGTGAAAACTGGAAATAAATAGTTTCATTAGTTAGCGGCACAAATAATAAAACTAACAACTATAACTGGCAGCTCGTTTTGCATTTATACTAAGAAAAATTACTGTTAATCGCCTAAATCTTAACTTACATGATGTATGTATGCTAATAAAAAAATTTTGAAAATGACAAATGAGTTACATTCACTCATACAGAGTAAATATATGAATAGCCAGTTATATCTGAAATCCTCAAAATATTAAACTGCAGCACTATTACCTATCAGTGGGGATCTCTTGCTGCGCTTAACATTTTTATATCAATTAGTTCTTTTTCTTTTATACATTCTTTTCAGGGTTGGGTTTTTGACATGACAGTGGTAAAAACTGTGTTTTAACCGGTTTATTCTGTCAAAAACCTATCATTTTCGATTTTCTCCCAATTTATAGTGTAAGTGTGGCATACAATACATTTGTAGATTGATTTTACCTTGTTGTTCTTGTTATTATTATTCACAACTACATTGTTAAATTTATTTAAAAGAAGAGCATTTCATGGGAAAAATTTAAAAATACAAGAGTAAAAGAAAGAACAATATTTGTCATAATCTCCACTAATATAGATTCTACTAACAGCAATGAGCTGGTTTTTGACATGACAGTGGTAAAAACAATATTAAATGATAATAAAAGGTTATTATAATTATTAAATAATATTCAATATACATTTTTAATAAAATATATTAAAATTATTTTAGAGATGCAAAAATGCTGTTATATGGTGTGACAATAGATGTCAAGCATGGACTGTGGTCATTGAATAAATTTGAATATTTTTAGATATGATATTTTAAAATGCATATCTTATGTATTTCATAAATGCAATAATTTTGATTTTCATTTGCACTTCAATAAGCAGAATCTTAAAATTTTAAATTTATAAAATTTTTATACAAACCTGTAGGACCTAATTTGAGATGAAAGCTTTTAGACTTAAAATTTAACGCAACAAAACAATAAAGAAAAAACAAAATAGAATTAATATATATATATACACTATAGTTCCTCTTTTTTTGTTGTCTGTTAACTTTAGTGCAAATATATATGAACCTTATAAAACAGACCATTTCAGCTTATTTAGACATAAATTTATGAGAAGTCATGAAATATTTTTAACCCCTTGGGGACGAGTGTCATATATACGCTCGTGATGATTCCGCAATGATTATTCCTACCAGTTATTTTTTATTGTAAATTTTGCCTTATTTAATTAAGGCATTTTCTCGATTCATCTAGTCAAAATTTTCTGTTTTAAAATACCAGTGATAAAAGATTAAAAATTTTGTAAAAGATGCTCACCGCAAAGGGGATTAAATTGAAATTTATTAAAGCTACCATAAAGACAAACTAAAGATGAAAATAAGCACTCGCCGACTAAACGTAGAAAACTGGCGATTAAAAATATGAAAAATGCCGGTCAAATGCAGGATTTTAAATATAAAAAACTCATACCATGTGCATCTTTTTAAAAATATTGGGAAAAACTAATCAGCACGTGAAAAAATATGATATATAAAATGGACGAATCAGTCTCTTTGGCAAGGTAAAAATGCAAATATTTTCGCATATAGACGAATTTCCCTAATTTTCAAGTATTTTTATAAAGTTCCCTGACTTCTCCCTGATTTTTCCAGATTGATAAACCTCTGATTTTTCCATGATTCCCTGATTTCCAGATTCTGTAGACAACCTGTACATACATATGACTGAATGAGTCATAGAACCAGGGTTGGCACAGTTTAAACCGAGTGGTTTTAACCATGGTTTAAACCACGGTTTAAACCAATTGGTTTTTTTTGTCAAAAAAACCATCTGGGTTTTTTTAGAAAAAATCTAATATAATATTTTCTCTTTTTTGTAATTTGTTTTAAATTATACATAGAAATAATTTCTACTTTTAACACTTCATCTCAGCAGTCAACATGAGACATAATGAGCTTAGGTGATGTTTCTATGCATGTAGAATGAAAATTAGCATGTGCTGATGAACATATCTGGTACTTTAAAGATTTTTCTTAAAACATGTGAAATTAGAAAAGATAAAATAGATAAATAATATTCAATATTTAGCATAAAATATGTTCATTTAAAAAATGCAGATTATTTACAGCAGTTAATAACGAAATACAATGATCTTTAAGATTTTGGTTAAGTTGTAAAAGAAAATTTTCTAGACTGGGATTGGGGAAGATTATCCTTAAAGAATTTAAAAGAGTAACTTAAGATATCAAATTGAATAACACAGCTTGCAAAAATTAAGTGCTAGTTATAGCATTTCAATAATACCAATCAATCTTTTCTGTTAGTTGCTGAATCTAATGGTCAAAAATGTTGACTTGGACACTTGGAGTTATCACTCAGAAAACAAAATTACCAGAAGTATTTGGATATTAAAAAAATAATAACAACAACCACAGAATAATATATTATATTCATGAAACTGCATCAAATGTTTATTGATTGATTATTATATTATTAATCAAAGGATTCTTCATACGATTTTCAAGGTATCAATGTTTCACTGCGTAGAGCAGTTTACTTTGAACATAAGACATAGCTGTTACTAATAATGTTTAAATTAGAAATGATTTCAATTTTCTATGTAATTGACTGTAATTATTTAATTTAAATGTTTTCAAAAGTTATATTACTTATATATCCTATTATTTAATATTATTAATATATTTATTTATTTTTTAATGCAGTTAACTTTTTAATTAATGGATCTTTAGGGATCTACATTTCTGCTTAAAAATAATATTTATTTATTTAGTTTAAGGAAATAATTAGACTAAAATAAACTACTTAACAAAAATATAGTTAAAAATTCAGTTTTCACACGGTTTAAAGTTTAATATTGATTTGCAAATTTTGATCTCTACAAGATTTAACTTTGAAGATAGAAAATAGAATTTCTTCAAAAAATATAATTTTTGTAGAATATGCCAAATAACTTAAGATTATTGTAGAGATCTTCTAACAGAGATGAATACGTTGTTAGCAAGGGCCATGTGTTTTTAAATCTCACATTTAACGAAAGTAATTTTTTCCTCCTGCCCGTTATTTTGCTAACGAGAGCATTTTTCTCTTCGCGCGCTTTTAGGGTTAATGTAATAATATGACGTAAGAGGGTAGAGGTATTTTATTATTCGGACAGACATGCAGTTTCTGAGCTAGTGAAGAGTGATACTAGGATTTTTGCTGCGAAAATGCGGAGTTAAGAAAGAAAAAAGGGTTCGGTTCGGATATTGATGGTTTTGACCGATAACCCTTAAAATTGTTGCGTTAATCACCCTTGAAATATTCGCTGCAAATAAAATGTATAAAATTTAACTGCGAAAAATTGAGTTATTCAGTAGGTGAGATACCGTCTGCCCACAGGATAAAACCTAAATTAAAATCGAAGCAATTAAACTGCGCCACCCTTTTGAAAGTGAGTCCTCTTTTGCGTTTTATAGTAGATTGAGTTCTTTGAGATTTTATAGTATGATTATTTCTGAAAATGTTATTTCTATGTATATAGTGTATAATATTTGTGTGTTTGTTCTAAATTTAATTGTGTAAATATTCTATATTCTAAATTTAAGCGCATTGCGCATAGTCAAAATGTTAAGCAGTGTGTTATGTTTTTATGTTTAAGAATTGTATATACAAATGTTTCATTAAAGTTAAGATTTATTAATTTGTTTTGGTTTAAATTTGAAGTTTAATGTGTATTTTTTTTTGAGTAAGTATAGCCGCCCTGCGGGCGTGTCATCGCAGTTTAGAGGCACATTTCTATGTCATTTTTTAAGTTGAGTTTCTGACATAGAAAGTGGCGAGCCAGCCAGGATTGCGAGTTTGATTATAATTTTTGATTTTGAATTTGAGAAATAATCATACTATTGGTTAGTTCAATTTACGTTAGGAGTAACAATAACTGATGCCGCATATTTAATTTATAATATATTTTCGTTTTCATACTCATCGGGCGGTGAATTTTTATTTATTCTTTATAATTATAATGTTGTGATTGTTGAGTTTAGAATTTATGAGTCATTGTTAGAAATATTGATAAGATTTGTATTTGAGATTTTGAGTATATTTTCATTTATATAAAAAATGAATGTTGATACATTGAAGAAAAAACGTGCAACGGCACGTAGCTCTTATACTAGAACAGCTAAGGTTCTAAAGGACGAACTAGAAAAAGAGCAACCGGATAAATCCATTTTAGAGGATAAATTTGTTAAATTACAAACAATAATTAGTGAATTAAAATCTTATGACTCAGAAATGTTAGATTTAATGATAGCAGCTAAGGCTACTGATGATAATTTAGAAACGGAAGTTATAAGTTGCGAGGAATATTCCGATGAATTTATAACGCTCAGCCGCCGAATAAAAGAAAAAATGGATAATTCAGACTTTAAAATTAATATGAGCTCTAATGTTGAGAATAGTGTAAATACATGTAATGAAAAACGGTACAAATTGCCGAAAATTCAAATTAAAAAATTTGATGGTCAGCTGTTAAGTTATCTTTCGTTCTGGGGCCAATTTAAAAAAATCCACGAGGATAAGAGTCTGGATGATGTTGACAAATTTCATTATTTAGCTCAATCAATGTTACCGGGGACTCGAGCTTATGAGTTAATTGAGAGTTATCCCTTGACTTCGGACAATTATCCGAAAGTCATTTCTGCGTTTGAGGAGCGTTTTGGTAATAAAGAAATTTTAACTGAGATATATGTGAGGGAATTATTAAAATTAATTATCCAAAACGTACGTTCACAAGGTAAAGATAAATTACCCCTGGTGTCATTGTTTGACAAAATTGAGTCCTATCTCAGAGCACTTGAATCTTTAGGTGTACACCAAGACTCCAATACTGCGTGGCTATATCCTATGGTTGAATCATGTTTATCGGCTGAAATGATTAGGGTGTGGCAGAGAAGCGTTCTATTTAATAACAAGGGACCACGTCTCTCAAATCTTTTAGAATTTTTGCGAAAAGAAGTTGAAGGGGAACAGAGGGTCAAACTTGCACGGTCGGGGTTTGAAATTTCTCCTCCCTCACGTGAAGAACGCCCTAGAGAAGTCAAATTAAAAAATAAAAAACCTCCCGTGAGTGCTGCAAGCTTGGTAGCAACCAAGGAGCAAAAGTGTGTATTTTGCGGGAAAAATCATGAGAGCAAAGAGTGTTTTTTGGCTCGGTCTTTGCCCCTAAAAGAAAAGTTAGATAAATTAAGAGAGTTAAAGTGCTGCCTACGCTGCCTTAAGCCTGGACATTTTGCTAGGGATTGTAAATTATTTATACAATGTCATTTGTGCAAGCGATCTCATCCCATAATTTTATGTCCCGAGATTCAGGAAAAAAAGAGTGAGAGTGTAGCGAGTGCAAAAGTGTCGACTACGGTACAAGCTACTATGTCTACATCTTCGTGTATGAAAGAAGTCCTCCTTATGACATTAATGGTTGAAGTAGTGTCAGGGGGCATGAGGAAAAAAGTCAGATGTCTTTTAGATTGCGGATCTCAAAGGTCGTATGTACTGAAATCTACAGCCGAAGCTTTAAAATTAGAAAGCCTCTCATCTGAGAATTTAGCTCATACCCTGTTTGGGGGAACAAGAACCGAGTCTAAAAATCATAAACGATATTCTATGAGATTAAGTCCTGTAGGGAGACGTACTGAATATCAGTTCTCCTTTCTAGATCAGGAAAAAATTTGTGGAGGGATACCACGCGTCTCTAAAGGTCCTTTATTGAAGGAATTAAAAAAGCATAGAATTTGGATTTCAGATGTGGGTGACGGTTACCCTGAAATAGAAATTTTGATAGGTAGTGATATTTATGGACAAATTCTTACGGGTGATGTAATTCAACTTAATGAGGGTTTGACAGCCATTAATACTAAATTGGGTTGGACTTTGTGCGGAGAACCAATAGGATTAAATGTTCAGAGTTTTGAGGGGGCATAATCTATGTTAGTAACCAATCTTCATGTTCAAAACATGAAAGTTTCTGATATGTGGAGTTTGGAAACAATTGGAATTGCCGATGAAGCGCAAACGTTTTCTAAAGTGGTGGAGGATCAATTAGCTCAGGAACAATTTTTGAAGGGGCTTCATAGAAACGAAGATGGGAGATATTGCGTAAGCTTGCCCTGGGTTCAAAAATTTCCCCCTAACATTTCATCTAATCGGCATATTGCAGAAAAAAGGCTTTTTGCCACTACTCGTAAATTGAAGAAATTAAATAACTTTGACGAATACGATAAGATATTTAAAGAATGGCTGTCGGAAGACGTAATAGAAAAAATCCCGGAATCTGAAAAGAATGAAAAGGGACATTACTTGCCACATCATCCAGTTATCAAATTAGATAGTTTAACTAGCAAAATTAGGCCCGTTTTCGATGCCTCGTGCAAATCAGATAATTCGTTGTCGCTAAATGATTGTTTGATAAAAGGTCCGAATCTCGTAGAAGAAATCCCAGCGATTTTAATGAGGTTTAGAGAAAAGGCGATTGGCGTAACTTCTGATATTAGACGAGCGTTTTTACAGATTGGCATAAAGCGGGAAGACCAAAATTATCTGAAATTTCTTTGGTGGGAAAATAACAAAATTTGTGAATTCCGTCATAAAAGGGTTGTTTTTGGGGTTACCAGTAGCCCATACCTGTTGGCAGCGGTGATCTCATTCCATCTTAAAAATATTCCTAAAGAATTCGAAGTTGTTGCCCAAAAACTTTCAAGTTCCTATTATGTTGATAACTGCGTAACCTCAGTGGATACGAGAGCAGAGCCTGAAGAATTTATGAAACAAGCAACTGACATTATGGCAGAAGCCAAAATGGAATTACGTATGTGGACCTTTGGTCCCGAAAATGAAACGTTACCTTCACAGAACACTGATACTGTCTCTCCCGTTTTAGGTCTTCAGTGGGACCGTATAAATGATGAGTTTATAATTCCCTTTAAACCTGAGCAAATCTCATCAGACTTATCAAAAAGAAAACTTTTATCTATAATTCATGCGATCTTTGATCCACTAGGCTTCATTGTGCCAATAATGGTACCTGCAAAATTAATACTTCAAGAAGCATGGGCAACTAAGGCAAATTGGGACTTACCTTTGCCAGATGAATTAAAAAATCGGTTCTTAACGTGGTACCAAGGATTGTCTAGTATTTCCCAGCTTAGGTTTCCTCGTCGCATAGGTTATGGAAAAACAGATACTTGGTCATTACATGTCTTTTGTGACGCCAGTAGAAGCGCTTATGCCACGGTTATATTTTTAAGAAGTGAAGACGACAGAAAGGTTCATGTGAGGTTTGTGGCAGCAAAATCTCGTGTATCTCCATTGAAGAAGGTGACAATTCCGCGCCTCGAGTTACTTGCGTGTGTTTTAGGCGCACGTCTAGCCAAATACATCTCTGACGCTGTGTTCTTGGAAGAAGTTCCAATCTACTACTGGACGGATGCAACTGTAGCTCTTTGCTGGATACAGCGAGAAGAAAACTGGGGTGTATTCGTAAATAATAGAGTCAAGGAGATTCGAAATCTGTCGAAGAAAGAATGCTGGAGACACATCCCAGGAAAATTGAATCCTGCTGATATAGCCTCTCGTGGCTGCACGTCCCAGCATCTGCTGCGATGCGGTTGGTGGGAGGGGCCTGAATTTCTGAAAGCAACTCCCAAGGAATGGCCTGAATTTAAATTTTCTCCAGATGAAGAATTAATCGCATCAGAGTTAAAAAGAACAAAAATTATTAACCTAAACGTACCTGAGTAAAACCTGAGTGGTACGAACGTTTATCCAGTTTTTCTAAAATAGTGAGAGTTTTCTGCTGGATGTTGCGGTTTGTGAATAAACTGAGAAAGAAGCCTTCTTATAATACTAACACCCTAACAGTGGAAGAAAAAACTAAAGCTGAGATGATTCTGTGGGGTATAGAGCAGAAAAAGTATTTTCACGAGAAAGAAAATTCCGTCCATGGTTGGCTGGTGGTGCGAGGTGATGACGATGTTCTTCGAGTGAAGACTAAAATCATCGAACGAGATGATGAACTGTCCTTTTTATATCCAGTTCTTCTTCCGTCCAAACATTACCTAACTGATTGTTTGATATGGCAATATCATATACAGTATTGTCATGCGGGTGTGCAGATATTGGCTGCCAAATTAAGGCAGCAGTACTGGATCATTTCTTCAAAAAGAAATATAAGATCTTGCATCAACCGTTGTGTCGTATGCAAAAGATTCACGGCTAAAGCTTTAACTGCGCCTCCAATACAGTTACCCCTTGACAGAGTAAGGGATTCTGCGGTCTTTGAAACAACAGGAGTTGATCTGTGTGGGCCTCTACTTTTAAAGCCAAAAGGAAAAGCCTGGATCGTATTATACACTTGTGCAGTGTATAGGGCAATTCACCTTGAGCCCCTCACGGCACTCAGCACGGAATCCTTCCTGCAAGCTTTCCGAAGATTCATCGCCAGGAGAGGACGTCCGTCAACTGTGTATTCTGATAACGGAACCAACTTCAGAGGAACGGACAATGCATTGAAGAGGCTTGATTGGCAGAAAATCTCTGAACATGAGTGTTATCCAATCAAGTGGAAGTTCAATCCCCCTACTGCAGCCTGGTGGGGGGGATGGTGGGAGCGTCTTATTCGTTCAATTAAGACTTTACTCGTGCGAATTTTAGGAAGATCCTCTGTGAATTTTGAAGAGCTTTTAACGATCGTTTGTGATGTGGAAGCCACAATAAATAGTCGTCCATTGACTTACATTTCCGATGATTCTGCTGAGCTCATGCCTTTGACACCCTCCATGTTTTTACAAGATGTAAAACAAATAGGAGTGCCTGATCTGGATTCCATCGATTCCAACAAACTGAATGTGCGTGTGAGCTATTGCAACACTTTGCGACAAGAACTGAGAAATCGTTTCCGCAGAGAATATTTGGGTCAACTTGTTCAGAAGGCTAGTGATAAATGCCAAGAACTTAAAGTGGGGGACGTTGTCCTCATCGAACTTGAGAATAAAAAACGTGTGTTGTGGCCCATGGGCAAAATTGTGAAAATCTACCATAGTAGAGATGGTGCTTCCAGGGTAGTACAGGTGAAAACTAACAACGGTTGTTTGACACGACCAATTCAGAAACTTTATCCATTAGAAGTTTCAACTGCTGGAGATCCTGTGCTCACCCTTGGAGCGGAAAATAGATCCAGGTATGGAAGGTTGCTCAAACCACGTAAGAAATAATGTGTAAGAATGTAAATAATGACTTTTATTTCATTAATTTAGTTATTGAGAACTGTAATTTACCATGTCATGTCATTTTTATATTGTATTGTGTTTAATTAGTTATTATTTTGTTTTTTATGTCATTTTATTTAATTTAGTAATGCTCAGTTTAACTTTAATTTCTAATATAAAGAATTTTTGTGAGTTATAAAATAATTGATTTTAAGAAAATCAAGGTGGGAGGATGTTAGCAAGGGCCATGTGTTTTTAAATCTCACATTTAACGAAAGTAATTTTTTCCTCCTGCCCGTTATTTTGCTAACGAGAGCATTTTTCTCTTCGCGCGCTTTTAGGGTTAATGTAATAATATGACGTAAGAGGGTAGAGGTATTTTATTATTCGGACAGACATGCAGTTTCTGAGCTAGTGAAGAGTGATACTAGGATTTTTGCTGCGAAAATGCGGAGTTAAGAAAGAAAAAAGGGTTCGGTTCGGATATTGATGGTTTTGACCGATAACCCTTAAAATTGTTGCGTTAATCACCCTTGAAATATTCGCTGCGAATAAGATGTATAAAATTTAACTGCGAAAAATTGAGTTATTCAGTAGGTGAGATACCGTCTGCCCACAGGATAAAACCTAAATTAAAATCGAAGCAATTAAACTGCGCCACCCTTTTGAAAGTGAGTCCTCTTTTGCGTTTTATAGTAGATTGAGTTCTTTGAGATTTTATAGTATGATTATTTCTGAAAATGTTATTTCTATGTATATAGTGTATAATATTTGTGTGTTTGTTCTAAATTTAATTGTGTAAATATTCTATATTCTAAATTTAAGCGCATTGCGCATAGTCAAAATGTTAAGCAGTGTGTTATGTTTTTATGTTTAAGAATTGTATATACAAATGTTTCATTAAAGTTAAGATTTATTAATTTGTTTTGGTTTAAATTTGAAGTTTAATGTGTATTTTTTTTTGAGTAAGTATAGCCGCCCTGCGGGCGTGTCATCGCAGTTTAGCGGCACATTTCTATGTCATTTTTTAAGTTGAGTTTCTGACATACGTATTATTCTAATCTAATTCTTTTTTGTTTTCCTCGGATGGATAAACATACTTTCAAGCCTTTTTGATATTGAATATTTCCTGTGAAACAACTTAATACTAAAGATAGAAAAAAATAATGTAAAATCAACTACTACTAAAAAATGGGTTTTTGACATGACAGTAAAAACCGTCATGCGTCAAAAACTTGCCAACCCTGGTTCTTGTACAACAACTGTTGAGCAGATGTTAGTCTTCCATTCTTCTTTATCTCCAATACTTGGTTTAAATTTATTATTGCTAAAGTAGAATGAGAAAATAAGATTCTGGTTATTTACTCTCTTATTTTGCAGAAATTTACTATACTTGCTATGCTTATTTTATATAAAAGAATGAATAATTCGATTACTTAAAGAAAATTATGACATCAGACATCGCAAATTATATTAGATTTAAGTATAATTTTTAAATGAAATGCTTTTTATGCCTTTACAAACTTACTGTATTTAATGTTTTACAAGACTCAGGAATTAAGTTTAGAAACAATTATTTAAAGCTTTTTTTTAATTTATTCATAAGGCAAAATACCAGTAGAAACTTTCCAAATCATATAAATCTTAACACTTTTATATCATTTTAAACATTTAGAAAATTTTTGATTTTAATCAATGAATTTAAAAAAAAAAAAAAATCAGATTTAATCGCTGATTACAATCATTGACACCCTATTGGCTACCCTGCCGCATTCGCCCAGAGATGGCCGCCACTTTTAAATTTCTTCATTTGGATTTATTTATTTTTGTTGTTTTTTTAAAATGTTTAATATCTGAATCTTTTTTAGCAGTAATTTCAGAATATATATTTTTAAAAATGAATATTTGTTTTACTCTACTGTTTTAAAATTTATGTATTTAGCATTTGCTAATTACGAATCCCCCCCCCTTCCCCTAACGTTTCTTCTTTTTTATAAATAATGTTTGGAGTGCTGATTTCCGTTAATTTTTTTTTTTTTTTTTTTTTTTTTTTCTTGTTTAATCTTTTAATTTTCAAAAATTAAGCATAAAATGGCTATAAATGACAAAAAAAAAAAAAAAAAAAAAAAAAAAAAAAAATGTGGAATAAGCAAGCTGTTCCAGATTTTCTAGTAGCCTTTTTGGCACAGATGTCATATATGCCCCATATTGAAGCAATTTTTTTTTATGCCAATGTCATATACGCACTGGGTACTTAACTGGCGCCAAAGTATCGTTATTTTGCTTCATATGGTAACCCGGATATAGATGATATGGTAAGAAGTTTTTCACCAAATTGGCGTCTGAAAAAAAATCGTGCCAATATGGGAGGGCTGGGGCGTATATGACATCTGTGCCAAATTTTTTAATAAAGTTATTATTGGTACAAACAAATAGATCTGTACAATTATGAAAGTAACATTATAAAACATTAGGGCAATTGCAGGCATGCAAGTGCAATAATGCTTCCAAAAAAGTGAGAAAAGTGACAAAAAGACCAAAAAAAGTGACATGAATGACACAAGACAGAATTTTTTTTTCAATCAATTTGTAAGTTAAACTATGTAAATAAAACACCTTTTTGCTTTTTAGATGAAAATCCTCTATCAAAAGGCTGGATAAGATCAAATCTCAGTTTTATTTAATCATATAAAACAAAAAGTGCATGCAATGATAGCATAATAAAATTTTAAAATGGAATTATAATAAGTAAAGTCGTTTGTCACAAAAAATGGCAAGGGTCCTACCTATCACCTTTTAATTACAACTATTTCTAAAAAACAATCTCCATTTTATTATTACAACATTTGCAATAGAAACTTACTGTCTGCAAATAGTGATATTAAAATAGGTCACTGGTAGGATCCTTGCAATATTTTCTGCAACAAACTAATTATAACTGCAACTAACTGCATAAAAAGAAACTAGATGTCTAAGAAAAATGGAAATAAAGAAAAGTTAAAATTATAGTCCTAAATTCACCATGAGTAAATAATTGAAACTCTTAGAAAAAACGCAAATAAAATGTATTAAATTGCTTACAGTGCATACATATCATATGAAAATATTTAAAATATATTAAAAATCCATAAAACTCCAAAATGTTTTCAGCCGATGCATTAGGCTGTCATGAGTGGGAAACTAAATGTCATGTCTGCTTACGCCTACTTGAGAATCATCCGGGAGAGACCAATCTAGATTAAAGGTGGTACAAAAGACAATGGGACAGAAAAAGGTATTCAAATGTCTATCAAAAATATGCTTTCATCTATTATCTAACAATTCCTTCCTAATTCCATGGATGTCATATGACAATACATCATTACAAACATCTTTTTAAAAAATTATTTCAATAGATTACCTTATAATGGCTTCTTTGGTAATTACTTGTACAAAAAATAATTTTGGATTTATTAAATTATACTTTTGTCGGTTGAGTATGAGTTAATCTTGCTAACACAGTATGGGGGCAGGGGTGCAGAAAATGTTTCTACTCCCAACATTTCCCCCAATCCACACGAAAATTTCCCCAAAATTTTACGGTATGTTATAGGTAAGTGCTGTATTAACTTAAAGATGAAAATAAGGAATTTTGCTTAGTGGCCACTGGCCGGTAAGTTGATATTTTTTAGTAGCCAGTTACTGGCTAGTGAGAATAATTTCTTTAGTCGCCAGTAAGTCATTTATGTCACTGAATATTTAATTTTAAAATATATAAGTTTAGAGTAAATAAGTAATTTATGTAATAAATAAAAATATTTTAATTCATATTGTTTTGAATAAACTTAAGATACTAATTTCCAATCTATTTTAAATTAAGTTAACAGCAAAGTTATATGTAACATGCTTATATAGCTAACTGCATAAGTCCACTATACTTAGGTACTTTTCAAAATTAAAAAAATCTGAAATGTACAGCAAATTTTCTGAAATGGGGTCTCTTCTGGCACTAATTATGCATTTTTTACAAGATACTTTAACAAAATTCGCGTTTTTCCGCGATTTATTGGCGATGTTTGTGTTTCTTCCGCGATCCTTTGATAAAATGTGCATTTTTTCGCGATCTTTTGACAAAATTCGCGTTTTTTTCGCGATCTTTTGACAAAATTCGCACTTTTTTCATAATTTTTTAATGAAATTCCCGTTCGTTTTCGCGATTCTTCGACGAAATTCTTTTTTTAACGCGATTCTTTGACAAATTTCGGGTTTTTTCTGCGATCTATTGACGAAATTCGCGTTTTTTCGCGATCTATTGACGAAATTCGCGTTTTTTTTCGCGATCTATTGACGATATTTGCGTTTTTTTTGCGATCTATTGACGATATTTGCGTTTTTTCGCGATCTATTGACGATATTTGCGTTTTTTTCGCGATCTATTGACGATATTTGCGTTTTTTCGCGATCTATTGACGATATTTGCGTTTTTTTCGCGATCTATTGACGATATTTGCGTTTTTTTTCGCGGTCTATTGACGATATTTGCGGGTTTTTTTCGCGATCTATTGACGATATTTGCGGGGGTTTTTCGCAATCTATTGACGATATTTGCATTTTTTTCGCGATCTATTGACGATATTTGCTTTTTTTCGCGATCTATTGACGATATTTGCGGGGTTTTTTCGCGATCTATTGACGATATTTGCGGGGTTTTTTCGCGATCTATTGACGATATTTGCGGGGTTTTTTCGCGATTTATTGACGATATTTGCGTTTTTTTGCGATCTATTGACGATATTTGCGTTTTTTTTCGATCTATTGACGATATTTATGTTTTTCGCGATCTATTGACGATATTTGCGTTTATTCGCGATCTATTGACGATATTTGGGTTTTTTCGCGATCCATTCACGATGTTTGGTTTTTTTTTTCGCGATCTTTCGACGAAATTTACGTTTTCTTCCGCCGTCTTTTGACGAAATGTGCGTTTTACGTGATCTTTTGGCGAAATTCTCGTTTTTTTTCGCGATTCTTTGACGAAATTCGCGTATTTTTTTCGCGATCTATTGACGATATTTGCGTTTTTTCCGCAATTCCTTCACGATATCTGCGTTTTATCCGCGATCACTTGACGAAATTTGGGTTTCTGAGCGATTTTTTGACGAAATTAGCTTTTTCGCGATCTATTGACGATATTTGGGTATTTTCGTGATCTTTTGACAAAATTTGCGGGGTTTTTTTCCGCGATTCTTTGACGAAATCCCTTTGGAAAATCCTGCACTTGGCCGGTACTTTCCATATTTTTAGTCGCCAGCTTTTCACGTTTAGTCGCCAAGTGGCGACTGGCGAGTGCTTATTTTCATCTTTATATTAACTTGGTATAGAAAATTTATTTTTCAAATATTTCTCAACTTATGCGCGAGTATATATGGCAGGGGGGATTCTGAGTGAAAAAAAAATTCCTAAAATTGACAGCAAATTTTCCGAAAGCTTACAGCAGAGTGGGGGAAATCCACTCTCAACACTAAGTATTTTTCATGGATCTTTTGACGTAATTCACGCTTTTTCGCGACCTTTCGACGAAATTTGCAGTTATTTCTCCTTCCTTTTGACGAAATTTGCAGTTGTTTTGCCATCATTTGATGAAATTCGCGGCTGTTTTGCGATCGTTTGGCGAAATTTGTGGTTCTTTCGTGATCTTTTGACGAAATTTGCAGTTTTTTGCGATCTTTTAATGAAATTTGCGATTCTTTCATGATCTTTTGATGAAATTTGCGATTCTTTCATGATCTTTTGACGAAGTTTGCAGATTTTTTGCGATCTTTTAACGAAATTTGCGGTTATTTCGCCCCTTTTGACGAAATGCGCGGTTGTTTCGCAATGTTTTGACAAAATTTGCGTTTATTTCGCAATCTTTTGAGTAAATTTACGTTCATTTCACGATCTTTTGAAGAAATTTGCGGTTTTTTTCACTTTTCTTTAACGAAATAGGTTATTCGCCCTGTTTTGTCAAAAATTGCGGTTATTTCGCCATGTTTTGACGGAAATCACAGTTGTTTTGCGATCTTTTCATGAAATTTGCGATTGTTTCGCGATCTTTTGGCGAAATGTGCATTTATTTTGCGATCTTTTGACAAAATTTACGTTCATTTTACGCTCTTTTGACGAAACCTGTGGTTATTTTGTGATCTTTTGACGAAATTTGCAGTTCTTTTGCGATCTTTTGACGAAATATGCGGTTATTTACGAAATGTTGCAGTGTCTTAGACTTTCGGAAAATTCGGAACATAATCACCTCTGGTATACGGTATAGCACAAAATTAGCACTCGCCACTCGCCAGGTGTCGAGTAACACTTAAAACGTGGCGATTAACTTTATTGTCCTCACTCGCGAACTCAATGGGCACCACTCGCCAAATGCTATGGTTGAAAGATCGATGCCAGGGAGGAAAGCAGTGAAATGCATTAGGAATTTATAGCGCCCAAATCGGCGATTCTCCCGAACGTAAGAAAAGAAAGTAGCTGGGGTTATTCTGTCTAAAATTTTCTGAAAAAAACGGTCATCAGTCTGAAAATTTGGATATAAAAATATCGCTAATTTCGATATGGTCGACGAAAAAAACCAATTTCGTCAATCGTTCGTAGAAAAAAAATCAAAAATTCCGTCAAAGAATCACGAAAAAAATGCAAAATTCGTGAAAAGATCGCGAAAAAAAAAAAAACGCAAAATCCGTGAAAAGATCCAGCAGAAAACGCAACTTACATGACAAAATTGCAGAAAAACGCAAATTTCGTCAAAAGATCGTGGAAAAACACAAATTTCGAGAAAAGATCATGGAAAAAACGCAAATTTTGACAAAGAATCGCGAAAAAGAATCACAAAATTCTTCAAAGCATCGCGGAAAAACGCAAATTTCGTGAAAAGATCGCAGATAAAACGCAAATTTCGACAAAGAATCACGAAAAAAATCACAAAATTCATGGAAAGATCACGGAAAAAATGCAAAATTCGTGAAAAGATCGCGGAAAAAACGCAACTTTCGTGAAAAGATCGCCGAGTAAACGCAAATTTCGTGAAAAGATCGCAGAGTAAACACAAATTTCGTGAAGAAAATGCAACTTTCGTGACAAAATAGCGGAAAAAACGCAAATTTCGTCAAAAGATCGCGGAAAAAACACAAATTTCGAGAAAAGATCGCGGAAAAATGCAAATTTCGTCAAAAGATCACGGAAAAAACACAAATTTCGAGAAAAGATCGCGAAAAACCGCAAATTTCGTGAAAAGATCGCGGAAAACAGCAAATTTCGTGAAAAGATAGCGAAAAACGTAAATTTCGTGAAAAGTTCGCAGAGAAAACGCAACTTTCGTCAAAAGATCGTGGAAAAAACACAAATTTCGTGAAACGATCACGGAGAAAATGCAACTTTCGTCAAAAGATCATGAAAAAACACAAATTTCGCGAAAAGATTGCGGAAATAATGCAAATTTCATCAAAAGGTCGTGGAAAAACGCAAATTTCGTCAAAAGATCACGGAAAAAACGTATTTCGTCAAAAAATCTTGAAAAAAAAAAAAAAATGCAAACATTTTCAAAGAATGGCAAAAAAAACCTCACGAATTTCGTTAAAAGATTGCAAAAAAAAAAGCGCAACTTCGTCAAAAGATCGTGAAAAAACGCAAAATTCGTTAAATGGCAGCAGAAAAATGCATATTAGTTAGTGCCGAGGGGGGGGGGGGGGTCCCCTCTGCTGTAACCATTTCTGAAAATTTCCTGTGAATTTATTTCATTGCAATTAATAGTAAAAATAAAATTTTTCAGTTGAGTGTAATCATATCAAATGATAAGTAATATATATTAGTACATTACAATGTTGATAGTTAGAAAAAAACACAATTTTGTATGGAGCGTATATAACTTTGTTACTGGCCAGTGGTTAAAAAAAACTGGCCAGTGAAAAAAATCAGTGTACTGACCAGTGGGTAAAAATATTAATTTTGACCCATAGTATACGGTACATATTATTCTGAGATCGATTTTGTGAAGGTCGCCATACGATATTTTTATTTGTACTGAAATTGTTCTATCTCAGGGAATTATGGAATTTGTTGTTAAAATCGAAATCAATTGTATATGTTTCTGAAAAATTTCCCCAATCCTAGATCGCCGGATCGGACATATTTTGCACCCCTGTATGGGGGTTGATTTAATCTAAGATCCGCTTCATGTTCCTTTATCGACTTTATTCCTCAAATCTATCTTATACTGTGTCAGCAAGATTAGCTAATACTCAGCCTATAAAAGTAGAATTCCATCAACTTTTGACGACCATAGAGTTTGGAAGGAATTGTTAGGTAATAGATGAAAGCATGTTTTTGATGAACATTTGAATACTTTTTTTCTGTCATCTTATCTTCCGTATCACTAGAATGGTATCTTCTAGACGAAATGTTTCAGAGTTTAATGGATTTTTAAGATATTTTTATATGATATGTATGCACCTGTTGGCAATTTGGTACATTTTATTTTTGTTTTTTCTAAGAATTTCAATGATGGAAACAAAAATGAATACCCAGAAAGATAATAAAAATCTGTTATTAATTACTTTAATTATTTAAATGTTAAAATTTATATCACAAAGCTTTGTGCTAATTTAAACATATTAAATAGTTTCTACTACATTGTTCAGAAAGAAATAGAATGACATCAACATGATTAGGCAAAAAGGTGTCTTTTTTGGGAACTTTCTGTTTTCATTCTTGCGATAAAAAACAAAGAATTGTGACTGGAACTGAAATTCAATGAAGAGTGTAATGCATTATGGATCTTATGGTCATGTGATGGGATTCCTTTATTAATTCTACCATACTTTTCACTGAAACTCAAACAATGAAGCTAACAATGAATAAGCTAACAATGTTTTGCTCGTATTAGCTGTGATTTTACTTTTGTAGTTCATAATAAGCTAGAAAATCGTAATACAGTTTAAACAACGAACTTTTCTTAATGTGCACATTGCTTGTTTTAACTGTGTCCTCATATTAGCCGTGCTCGTACTAACAGAGTTCGACTGTATTTAAACATGGCTTTTTGTGCGAGAATATCAACAATTATTGATGTTGAGGATATCGACAAAATCTGAAAGATAAAAATGTTGATTTTAATTACACTTTTACAGACTTAATCTCTTTTTAGTCAAAAAAAGTGACTAAAGGGGACTTTTTTTAAAAATAGTGACTAAAAGTGACTAACTTGCATCCCTGCAATTGACATAGCAATTTGTTTATAGCTTAAACGTTTGTAAATAATGAATGATATTATATGTTTTGTAATTACAAGTAGTATCATGTTTTCTTTATATTCATGATTATAGATCTATATTAGATGTAAACTTCCAACTGGGTGAAAAATGTCCAGACCAGGATTCGAACCCGGGACCTCCAGGCTGAAGCCGCCAGTGCTCTGCCATCTGAGCTATCCCTGACGATTCTGGTCGAACTTTTTCACCCAGCTAACCTTGATGATTACAGCATCTGGTCTGAAACCTGGTTCAGCTCAACAGAACAAATCTCAGGCAATGGAACTCCAGAAATCGCTGGATACGAAATTACTTTAGATTAATATTAACACAATTATTCTAATTGGTAAACAAATCATATTAGATGTAAATTTCCAACTGGGTGAAAAATGTCCGGACCAGGACTCGAACGCGGGACCTCCTGGCTGAAGCCGCCAGTGCTCTGCCATCTGAGCTATCCCGGACGATTCTGGTCCGGACATTTTTCACCCAGTTGGAAATTTACATCTAATATGATTTGTTTACCAATTAGAATAATTGTGTTAATATTAAGAGCAAGAATCTGAGAAAGTGTCACACCTAGCATTATGGGGTGATTCATGCCATCTCGGATTTTCTCCAAAAAATTACCAGTTATTACTTATCTTGTTAAAAGGCCAAATCCAGAAGTTTTTTTCTCCAAAGTTGAGTTATTCATTTTTTATGGGCCCCCAAAGGTCACCGTGCAGTGCGAAAAATTGAGCGTTTTTTTTAGACATTAAAATTGCTATGACCCACAATTCTTTGCGCAAACAACTTGCCACAAAATTCTTTTTATATATGGAATGTAGGAGGGTTCAACTTTATATAATGGATGAGAAGTCTGTGGCAACTTGTTGCCGCAAGGTCACTGAAGGTCACAAACTTATGCATTTTCGCTGTTTTTTAGCATTTTTAAGGCCCAATAACAGCTTGCGCGTTGAAGTTGCCATGGCAAAAGAGGTGTCATTTGAAAGACATGTATTAGCACTTTTTAAAAATGTACATATAATTGAGGCAAGTTGGATGCGCTTTTAGTAACAGAGCGCCAAAATGTGAAAAATGTCATATTTGACCGATATTCAAACTGTCATAATTTCCTGCGGCAATGACATTTTGAAATAATTATTTTGCTATTCTTTTATTCTATTATTGCTCTTTATGAAAAAATAAATTCCATTGAGGCATGTACCTTTAAGAAAAAAAAATGATTTTTTTAAACATACTCTATTCCGGTAGTCAGGACTTTTTTGCTTTTCAGAACAACTCGTCTGAATAATAATTTTTTTAACATTTACTTGGCTGTATGAATTGATATATTTTATATATTGTTGCGTTTATATTTATTGAGGACAATTATTTAGTTTTAAAATTTAAAAAATCACCGACATGTTCTCTATTTGGTATATACCTGTGAAATGCATATATGATTTTTTCATTACTGTTTAAAAATTTACTATAATTTTTCACATTTAATAGACTAAAAGCAAAAGGTTTACAAAGTTTTATACTTTTATACATATTTTGGAATATTTTGTTTAATTTTTACATATTTTGGAATATTTTGTTTAATTTTTACATATTTTTACATATTTTGTTTAATTTTTAACATTTGTTAAAAAATCACCTGAAACTTGTACAAAATTATAACTGAATAAAATGCACATATGTAAAGATATTAGTCTTTTTTTTTTTTTTTAATATAAGGTACATTTTAAAATCATTATTGATGAAGTATTTTTAATTTAAAATCATTAATTTCAGAACATAAAATTATTCAAAGCAAAATATTCCAACCTTCCCCTTGTTTGTATTACTATTACTACATAGTGAAAAATGCAGAACTTCAAAACAATATTTCTGTGCAATATGAATGAATTTATAATGCTCCTTCATTTAAAAAAAAAGGCTGTATCTGATGATAAGATTAATTTTTGTAAAGTATTTTTAAAAAAATCATTGATAAAATATTTTAAGTTTATAATCACATTATTTCAGCAACACAAAATTCTGAAAAAGAAAATATCTCAACTCTTCTTTTTTTTGTATTACTAGTACTACTTGGTAAAATATTCTAGAACCGTGAGAACAATATTTCTGTGCAATCAGAATTCTTTATGTTCATCCATTAAAAAATAAAATTATTATTTTCTTTTTTGTTTATAAAGGGTATTTTTTTTTAAAGTATTACTGATAAAATATTTTACATTTGCAACAATAATTTTAGTAAAATAAAATTGCACAGAGAAAAAAAAAAACCCAACTCGGCTCTTCCCTTGTTTGCCTTACTGTTATCACATGGTTGGCTATTCTGGAATATCAGAACAATATTTCTGTTGAATAAGAATTACCTTTGTTCATCCATTTAAAAAATAAAGTTGTGAATTTTTAATTTGGATATTTTCATACTTATGTTTATATATTCTTAGTTAAAAAAACTGTTTTACAAAACATGGAAGAACTTAATTCGGATCCTTATACAGATTGTTTTTTTTTATAATGAGCTATTGAACTGTGGAAGACACGGCAAAAGTCGTAAGGATGAGTTGTTTTCAGAACAGGACTGGGCAGCAGATGTGAAGAAATTATCTAGAAAGAATAAATGTTAAAGCACCTGATAGAAGTGTGTCTGAAAAAGAACTAATATCTAGCAGAAGTGGTAAAGTTTTACCTGAAGGATTTAAACTTTGTGCAAAGCATCGTTTTGGTTTTGGTACTTATTGGAATGTTCCAGCTGTATGTTTACACCCTTATCACAAGGAAAACAGGAAAAGAAAAGAAAAAGGTGTTAGGTCTGCAAGTTGGGCAACATATGAATTAATATGTAAATATAATTCTTCTGTAAACTTTCCAATTGGAGGAACTGTTTGTCCAAAGCATAGAGATTATCTTCTTACAAAAGATCTACATCAAATGAACGATGAAGTTGAGATAGCCGACATCACTTCCAGCGATCCAACATTTGAAGTTCGTAATTCTCTGTTAGTGGAAACTGATAAGACCGAGACAAATTCATTTATAAAATCATTAACAGAAGGTGTAAGCCCTGTTAAATTTCTGTTGAAATCTCCTGTTTCAAAACTTTCTGCAAGTACCATTCGCTATATGAAACGAAAATACTGTGAAGTTACCAATAATTTTAAAGCTACGTTAACCAAGAAACTGGCCCCAGAGCAAGAACATGAATTTCGAAAGGTTGTTTCAGATAATAGCAGCTGCAGCGAGACGGAAGCTGAAGATGAATGTCTAAAAGAGATAGTAGCAGCCTTTAAAAGCACTCCATCTCAAAAGATGAAGCTAGCTTTATTGGATCCTCAAAGATACACAAAATCAGAAGTTATAGAGAAATTCCAATGCTCACAGAGAATGGTAAGGAGAGCAAGAGAATTGAGAGCACAATTTGGGGCTGGCAATATGCCTCTTGTACACAAAATTAGTAGAAACTGTCTCGACATGAGTAAGGTTGATCATTTTTTAGATTTTTTGTTTACAACAGATTCTCTACAAGATGTTGTTTATGGAACAACTTTAAAATATGATTGTGGATTAAAACATGTTACCCCACATGCGATACCATCTTCTCTGGTCCTATACAATTGTCTGGGGCTGATCCTTTTACAGTTCCATGCTTAAAAGATATTCAAGAGTCTTACAAGGAACAATTATATGTTTGTGGGTTTTTTTTTTTTTTTTAATTATTGATAGTGTTAGCGTTAACTGAATATACTTGTATTATCAATATAGATTATAAATGCCAAGAATTTTGATTGTCAAATTAAATAACATCTATCATATATATGTGTCAAAATATATTAAAATATATCCATTCATACAGCCAAGTAAATATTTAAAAAAAAAAATGTTATTCAGACGAGTTGTTCTGAAAAGCAAAAAAGTCCTGACTACCAGAATAGAGTATGTTTTAAAAAATCATTTTTTTTTTTCTTAAAGGTACATGCCTCAATGGAGTTTATTTTTTCATAAAGAGCAATAATAGAATAAAAGAATGGCAAAAGAATTATTTCAAAATGTCATTGCCGCAGGAAATTATGACAGTTTGAATATCGGTCAAATATGACATTTTTCACATTTTGGCGCTCTGTTACTAAAAGCGCATCAAACTTGCCTCAATTATATGTACATTTTTAAAAAGTGCTAATACATGTCTTTCAAATGACACTTCTTTTGCCATGGCAACTTCAACGCGCAAGCTGTTATTGGACCTTAAAAATGATAAAAAACAGCGAAAATGCATAAGTTTGTGACCTTCAGTGACCTTGCGGCAACAAGTTGCCACAGACTTCTCATCTATTATATAAAGTTGAACCCTCCTACATCCCATACATAACAAGAATTTTGTGGCAAGTTGTTTGCGCAAAGAATTGTGGGTCATAGCAATTTTAATGTCTTTTAAAAACGCTCAATTTTTTGCACTGCACGGTGACATTTGGGGGCCCATAAAAAATGAACAACTCAACTTTGGAAAAAAAATTTCTAGATTTTGTCTTTTAACAAGGTAAGTAACAACTGGTAATTTTTTGGAGAAAATCTGAGATGTCATGAATCACAGGTGTGACACTCTCTCAGATTCTTGCTCTTAATCTAGTATAGATCTATAATCCACAGTATACAAAACTAAATATGACAATACTATTTTAAACACAAATCATGTCAAATGTCAGTTTGGATAAGAAAATCTGGTACAGATGTCATATTCGCCCCATATTGGCGCGATTTTTTTCGGTTGCCAATTTGGCGAAAACATCAACAGCATAAACAACATAATCCGGGTTACCACATCAAGCACTTTGGCACAAGTTAAGTATCTGTTGCCTATATGATATTGGCGACAGAAAAAAATCGCGCCAATATGGGCAGGGTTGTAATTTTAACCGGTCAAAATTGATTTTGACCAGGACACTGGATAAAAGTGGTTTTAACCGTCCAAAATTGGTCAAAAGTGGTCAAAACTGATAAAAATGGTCTTAATTTTAATAATTCTTTTTTCTTTGCAATTAAAAATAACTTAATAAGTAATAAAAGTAACAGGCAGTTAAAAAAATAATACACTGATAAGTTAAGGAGGCTCATTAGTAAAATATGTTTATGCAATACAATAAGAAAGCTAGATCTATAATTGTTTATATCATTGTTAGTTGCGTATCAACAGGGAAAAAATCATTCTTCATTTCAACTGTTGATACAGGGGAATCTAAAAAAAACCTGCCCAGTATTGGTTAAAACTGACAGCTGATGCTAAAGAAGAGGTAGAAAACAAGTTTGCTTGTAAAGTAAGAAGTTTTGTAAGTGACAATGAAAACAAGATGAAATGCATGAGAGAAGATTTTCAAAATGCATATAGAGAAGAATTGTTTATTTCTTATGAATGTGCTGCACATTACTTGAATCTTGTAGGACAAGATATTATTAACACAAACAAAGTTTAATAAGGAAGCATGTTATTGAAATGAAAAATTGCAGATGTGCATGAAGATTATATTGATGGTAACATTGTTAAAACCATTAATAATGTAGGCATATACAAAAAAGTAAAACATTTACAAAATCAACTTAAGCCTATTTCCCTTGCTTTAGATAAACTTCAAAAAGAAGATGCTACTATATCTGATGCATGGGACGAATGGTTAAGATTGTTAAAAGAAAAAGAACTTGAAACTTATTCTAAAATGATACAGTCTTGATTTAATGAAAATGTTACCCCAGTTCATTTTCTGGCTCATATGCTGAATCCTGTCGTCATGGGTAAAGGTATTTATGAAGAAAAGCAAGAAATAGCAAGGCAGTGGTTACATAATAATATTGGTCCAATCTCCCCAATTGCCTCTTGTGATTGTTTTTCAAGCAGAATCCTCACCATATCCAAAATCCTATTTTTCTGAAAGTGTAAAAGATACAATTGGGGCTGATGTCTGGTGGACAGCAATGTTTTTTTTCGCCAAAAATCTTCCGGCACAGGATATGGAACTCATCCCATGACGAAGGTTAAAGGCACTGATATAAAATTTGTTGAATTCATATCTAATGAACTGTTGTACCAGCTCGTCATCTATTGGAAGATTGTTTTCTAAATTTGGAATAATCCAAAATAAATTATGAAACCATCTAAGTTTAGAGACAACCACAAAACTTGTTACTTGTAATCATTTTTAAAATTCGACACAAATTACATCAAAGAGATTGTGTAAAAAAATAATTAAAACATTTGTGTTGTATCTTGGTGTTATGTTATTTATGTTATGACTTTTTTAATTTGGTATTTGCTGGTGTTATGTTACTTATATTATGACTTTTTAACAAAAATTAACTTAGTTTTTAACATATGCTAGTAAAACATATTTGATTAGTAGCAAATAAACTGAATAGTGAATTTCAGTGGTCAAAATGGTCAAAATTGATTTTGACCAGGACGGTTAAAACCGGTTTAAACCGAGACAACCCTGAATATGGGGCGAATATGACATCTGTTCCGAAAATCTACTTACACTCTTATTTGTCGAATAGCACCATATTTTCCAAATATATCATACATTTCTTCGGCAGTAATTTTATAAGGTAGGTTCCGGACATAAAGAATTCTGTTAACCTCTGGTGGAAGACGAACCTGAAATAAGGCAAATACAACAAATAAATTAGATTTAGATTAAAATTTTACTATAGTAAACGAAAGTGTAATGAGTTTATATAATTTTATGTACATTTGTTTTCCTTTGCATAGCCATCTTGAAAATATATGTGATTTAATTTAATAACTTCAGCAGAAAAAAACACGCAGCACTAGGAACAAATCAATCGTCAACAATAATACAAAAGAGAAAGAGAGTTAAGACGTTTTGTTTATTGCAAGAAGAACCATTTTTGCGAAAGTTTCGCAAGATGCAAAAAAAGAAAGAAAAATGCCTAACGTCCTCTAGCGGATACAAATTTACTTTTCAGCTTGTGGAAATCCAAATGTCTCCCCTATTCAACCAACCAACCAGCCAATTACAGACTGAAAAACACCACAAAAAAGTAAACAATCTTTTTGGATTGGAGTACAGTTTCAAGTATGCTGTTAAGCACTTTAAATCGTGCATTTGCACTAAGCCGCCAGAATAGTCGCTTTCTTCCATTATGTTTAAATAAGATCTTACTGGATAAAAGTAGAAAATATCAGGGTTTATGCAAACATGTATATCTTAAAGGTAACACGAAGGTCAGTAATGTTTAATAAGTTCATTGCACTAGAAGAAATTGATAAATTACATCATTCTATTTTACCTTTTGATTGTTCTAAAAAAATGGTCTTAATTCTTCAAAATAAGTAATAATGCAAAAGAGAAATCGGACAACGAGAATAATTTGCATCTCATAATAACGACATTGAAGAAGAAATTATTGATAATATTCGACTATTAGAAGAAAAACATAACCACTGAAAAAAATCATAGCCTTAATTATCCAAAATAATTTTAGCTATTTTTTCTTATTTTATTTTTCAGTCATACTGTATTTTTAATTTCCAGATGAAAATAGATTATGCAAATTAGCCTTAATTATGAAAATAGATTATGCAGAGACTCCTTTAAAAAAAAAAGGAACAGATGTGTTATTATCCCTCCATCCGCCATCTTGGATTTTTTTGGGTCTGAATTAAAAATTGTTTTTCAATTAATAGTTATAATTATTATATTCCAGTTTTTTTAATATTAATCTATCAACAATACTTAACCATTGGCGACATTTACAACTTGGCGGAAAAGGAGTTTTCACGCAAGAAAAAAAATCCAAGATGGCGGATGGAGGGATAATAACACATCTAAGCCGAATTTTTTTTTAATCGGTTCAGTAATTTAAGAGTATTTCCTACAAACAAACAATTGTTTCTTTTTTACAGCATTTGTATAACTTGAATAACCATACAAATAATAATATGGTTATGTAATAAGTTAGAAAACATTGGTTTACTATATTTAGCCATCATTGCTGTGGAGCAAAAGGCTAAATATGAAGTACAGTAGAAGATATTTATAACGCTGTTCTGTATAATACAATTCTCTATATAACACACAACTTCTGAGATGTAAACAATGAATTTTGCATTTAAGAAGTGCCTGCAATCCACATTTTAGAAATACTGCTACCCAATAAAGCAGTGATTCCCAACCTTTTATTGGTTATACCCCACCAAAGCATCAGTAAAGTCACTATGCCCCTCCCTCCCCTCCACCTTAATCTGTAAATTATGTCTCTTATTATTTACAAAGTAAACTCTATTTGCACAGGGAAAGTGTAATAAAGTTTTAACTATAACTATTCATTTCACAATTTTTAACTTATCAAAGACATGAATCTTCTGTGACAAATGTGTTTTTAACATAATTTTATAAATGCAATGAGGTTATACATCTTAGTCAATGTACCAAAAAGAGTTTCCTTGTACTTTTCTAACTTACCTGAATGTTAAAAGAAAAGTGTTATACGGTCTGCATTTTTATCTTCACAAAGTATATCTTGAAGAGAGAATTGCATTTAATGTTAAATTTGATAACATTCACACATTTTATAATTCATTTTTGTGACTTATTGGTGGAAAAGCTTTGGACACTAAAATTTCTTTCTATGGATAACGCAATACACAAGAAGTATTTCAAAATTCTCATCTTTATCAAAGTCGCCATTATTCGTCAGCACAAAACATTTTCTGTTTTCCCTTTCACAATATCATTAAGTTCTATATATTATCTGATTTTAAAATTTGAATTGTATATGTCATCATGTAAGTTAAAGTACTGTGCAGGATGCCTGTACTAGAGCCATAGGTATTTACTATCTATCCATTTCCTTTTCTAATGCTATTTAGAATTTAAAAGTTTTTTTTTTTTAACTTTGTTGTAACTCATTCAGATATTTAATAAATTTTTTTATTTTAAATATGTTCAAAACATTCAAATTTATGTATACTTTTAAGTAGTTTCATGTGTAAAAGAATCTTTGAGTGACATATAGCAGAGCAAATAGAATTTTTTTCAATAAATAATCAAAAGCGTTATGAAATATTGCAAAATCCTATCCCAGAAAAAATTTAGTGAGATTTATGCCCTCCACTCAGTGGGGTGTACGTCCTACGTTGGGAACCACTGCTCTAGAGGATTGAGTTTCCAATATCACTTCAACTTTATCTTCGTAATTTAGAGTTTTTTAATGAAAAAATTGTATTATAAATTTTAAAAAAATTGGAAATAAGTAATATAATGATTTGGTCAAGGCATTGTAATGCCAATAAAATCTAACTTAAGGAATTTCTCTTAACTAAAATAAAAAGAACTTTGAGTTCATTTTCTACAGTTTTTTTATTGACGAAACACGGACACACACATACAGTCTTACACATAATAGAATTTATCCTTTTTGGAGAGAATCGCTCCTCCAGCAGAACCGATAACTGTCTTCGGTCGTGTTAAAGCAGCATCTCTTCCACGGGGCCCTTTTCGAGAGAGTCCAGTCTATCTCATAGCCATCCCATGTGGTATACATTGAGTCATTTTAGTCAAAAAAGTTTCAGTTCTTACAAATTGCTATGCAGCACTTCTCAAGATATTTACCTTATTAAATCTGTTTACACATTACATCTGGATTTTGTGAAGCATTGACATGTAAATTTATAGTTAGGCATCTGGAGGTCCCAATTAAAAATGTTTGTTATGTTATGGCCATCTGGTCTCTGCGTGAACTCAGATAAAACGTCACCTCACAGCATATTTGGATCATGTTCATAAGGTAATATAACAATGTGTGAAATGATCTATATTATGCAAAAAATTATAATCTGCACAACTTCTGGTCCCCAGGAATGTTGCATAAAGATCTGGTACTACTTGATTATCCCATCGACTAAAAAACTATTGGCAAACTATAAGATTAAATGCCAATAATGGCTGATCGTAAATGTCACATTCACTTGACATTAAACATGTTGCATGCGTTTGTTAAGTCATCAAGTGATTTTTATTTCGACGTTTTATTTGTATTTTTATTAATGTTATAATAATTTATTTGTTCTTTTGTTATTTAAAATAAAAATTCTGTCAATTTCTATAATTTGGCAAAATTGGTCGACAGGAGTACCAAAGATCTTCTACTTTGTTCCAATAGTTGTAAATGTTGTTAGATATGTTCCAAACATATTTGGCCATGTTTACAAAGTAAGTTTAAATAATGTGTGAAATGTAATCTATATAATACAAAATTCTATAATGTGCAGAATCTCTCATCTCAAGCTGTGCATTGTATCGAGCGTCTATTGTACATCCTTACTTAGTTGACCATCATGTATTTTTATTTCTAGCAGTTACTGGTACTGGTATTTTATCTTCTTGATCAGAATAGATGTATCTAACACTGACATGATAAATAATAGATTTTTCTTATCTTTTCATTTAAAAAAAAAGTTTAATTAAAAAAACACATTATTTGTGTGCATCTGTGTCTTATCCCTATACAATGAAGAGCTACAAAGTATTCCCTTTGCCAAATTTAAAGTTTTAGCTGACAGTTTCAGAGAAATTATAGTTAAAATATGACTCTAGAATGCTTTCCATCCATTTAAAATTCCAAAAAAAAAAAAAAATCTTTTAGGGAAATCACATCCCAATAGTCATCCTGCATGTCAAATTAAAAACTTATAGCCTAGGTAGATTCCAAGTAATCACGCTTATAGAGTGTTTTCTGATAATTTTATCCTTTTAAACCTCAAATATTTTTAAAAACGTTCTTAGTGAACATTTATGTGTAAAAAATAACCACCAAACCAAATTTTGTGTTTTTATTAACTCAACAGAATACAAAAAATCCAAATTTTAGAATTTAACTTGCACTCTATGAGGGTAGTTTGTAAAAATGTAATATGTATCAATTTTTAAGTAGAGACTGTCATTCTTATTATTCTGAAAGAAGATTTGAAATTGGTTCAGTACTTCCAATCTAATCAATCATTAGTAATTTTGGAACATTTTCTGCTCATTTCACCTTTTTGAATTTAGAAACTTTTCTGAGCAAGTATATATATTTCAAAAGTAATGATCATTAAATAAAATTCTAATTTAGATTGTACATTAAATTAGGGATTGACCGAATACCGAATAGTCGATTCGGTATTCGGTGGTTCGGCATGTAAACCGAATATTCGGCTTCGGCCGAATACTTTTAAGTATTCGGCCGAATAATTGTGGATAAGTATTTTCTTAGAAGTAAAAATTCTCTTTTACTTAGAAGTAGAATAAGCTTAATAATGAGTTTTAATATTGTGTGCATGAGTTCATAGTTCAGCTGCACAATAAAAAACAAGCCAAAAAAGAAAAAAAAAAATAAGGAAGATGGGCGTCTTTCCCTTATCATTTAATTATAATTATTTCTACATTAGTTTCCGTAATTTAAATTTATTTAATGTGTATTTTCTTTAATATACACATCAAATAAGTATATCAGAAATCATCTCTGTATATCTAAGGTGTATATTAAAGGAAATAACGCATCAAATAAGTATACCACTATGCCTACCCTATAGCTTTTATAATCATTAAATTAAAATCACTCAAATTTGTTATCTTCATCACCACAATGTTAAAATATCAATGAAAATATAAATATGTATATCCGTAATTTGACAGAAAATATAGTTAAATGTACATATTGATATGGTACCTTTTGTATTTGAAAACATTCCTATTCCATATGTTTATACAGTAGAACCTCTTTTATCTGAAACTCTTTTAACCGAAGTTCTCGGTTAACCGAAATTCATTTCTAAAACTTTTTTTTTTTTTTTTTTAACTATCACTTTCCTTGTGTGCAAGCGGTCCTTCCCGAACCACAAGTACAGACAAATATTTCGGATCCCGTTTCTTAGAATTTCTTAGAATTTAACTTGAGCACCCATAAACTGCGGAGTGAACTAGAACACAGTAAGAGGAAGGACAACCGGAATGTGTGACTGTAGTCTAGCAGGCGAAGAAAACTAACAAATTAGCAATTCTGAAGCTTTTGAATGCTTCACAATAGGTTTAGCATAGCTGGAGCAGCAGAAAGACTGTGATACTGTTGAAGCAATAGTATTAAAAAAAATTTCGTGATAGAGCTGAAAATCGACAAACAAAACTTTGTGAAATATGCAAAAAGTACTTAATTTAAAATTCAGTAAATTTATTCTTGTATTAAGCACTTGTTATCATAATAAGAAAGACCGCATATATTTGTTCTTGATCTTAAAATTGAAGCACTCTCGATTATCCGAAAATTTTAATTTTCCGAAAGATCATTGGTCCCGGATAATCGAGGTTCTACTGTAATTAGAGAATCAGTAAATCAGCTTTGACAACATTGTTTCTTTTTATTTGAATGAACTTTTGTTTTTCTGACAATTCTTATCCTTAATAATAGCCTGTATAGTTTAATATTTTCATAGGTTATTTTGGGTATTGACTAGTGATAAAATAATAAAAAATAAGTGATGGGTTAATGAATTTGTGAGTGGAAAGAAGCCATTAAATTTTTTTGTGTAATTATATTTAAGAATAAAATGTAATTGAATTAAATTATTAAGAATTTAATGTTAATTAAACTTTATTAAAAAAGCTAATATATGCAAAAATGTGTATTAAAAAATTTTAAGTATTCGGTTGCCGAATACCGAATATTCGGTGTACACTTTGACCGAAGCTTCGGTATTCGGTATTCGGCAAAATTGCTGCTTCGGTCAATCCCTACATTAAATAAATATAGTCGAAAAAAAAAAAAAAATTGGTCAATTATAAAGAGTTCTTAAATAGCACTTTTCCACCATACCAACATCACACCAAAATGTATGCCTGGGATCGATGCAGATTTTTATTCTTGGGGCCCATTTTGTGAAAAGTAGAAGTTATTTTTGTGAAAAATAACATTTTGTAACAAAAGTTAAAATCCAGTTCTAAAATTCGAACCAAGAATTTATGAACAAAAACATTCTTTAAATCCCTTTGATAAAGTTTTTGTTTTTCGTGATGTGGTTTTATTTACAAATTACACATTTTAAAACAGTTTTTACGAAAAAGAATGTTATGTAGAGGGTCTACTTTATTAAAAGGAATTTTATGAAGGGGCCTGTTTTATTAAGTTTATTTTTGTGAAGGGGCCCATTTTATTAAATTTATTTTTGTGAAGGGGCCCTAAATAGGCCCCAAATTTTGTCTGGATCGACCACTGTATGCTAATGTGTCATTTATTTGAACCCTGTCAAACATTGTGACTCACTATTTATTGAATATGAATAATTTATTATTATTTAATCATAACCACACAAAACATCAATTTACTATTTTTTTAATCAAAAACCATGTTTTATTAAGTTATAACTTACATTTTTTATTACCGCTAAGATGGATTTTATTATCTAGCAGTTACCTGATGATGAGAAAGCTGTAATAAAAATGTTTCAAGGCTCTACATAAAGAAAGTGTTTTTGCGAGATGTCGGCTATGAACACTTCACAGTAAATCATAAATATAATTTTGTTGATTCTTAACACTGGATGTCTACCAAGTCTGTTCAGAGATTATGAGGTCTCACAAAATAGAGTAAAAAGGACAGTGTGACACTGTTTGTCATTATTTACAATCCTACCTCATGGTGTTCATGTGATGATGTCTTTATTAAAAAAAAATGAAATGTTTAATTGGAATGCTATGAGAGCTTTACAAATTCATGCCTGCAGTTTAAATTTAGTTTTATTTTTTTTATTTCATTATGTAATATTTATGTGTCATTTTATTTTAAATAGTAGACTTCCCCAAATCCACACGTTATCTCAGATGTAAACAATGAAGCTTTCATTTCAGCTATAAGGTCAAAACTACAGCCTTTTTAGGAGCGTTCGTAATTATATAAATATGTAGCACCTACAGTCGTCGTTCAGTCCGTCCATCTGTCTGTCCGCATATAACAGAGCAAAAACTACCCAACCGAATGGTCTGAAATTTGAAATATAAGATTGTTGCAAAATTTTGTCGAGCCATTTCAAATTTTATGAAAATCGGATGTATAGTTTAATTACAGGGACAGTCAAAAGTTTTTCTTTACATTACGGCCAATGGGAAAAATTATTGCAAGTGCATTTTAATGATGTTACCGCCTTCCGAATGGTCTGAAAATTTAAAGATATAATTGTTGCAAAATTTTGTCGAGCCATTTCAAATTTTAGGAAAATCGGATGTATAGTTTAATTACAGGGACAGTCAAAAGTGTTCGGGGAATGGGAAAAAAAAATTATTGGGAGTGCATTTTAATGATGTTAAAGACTATGCACTTTATGAAGTGCAAAAAATTATACATTCAGTACAATATGGGATGCAAAAAATAATTATAAAACTTGTTATAGTACGAACGCACCTCATTTGCCACGTTTGACGAGCAATTTCCAACTTGTTTATTTTTATATCCTTCCACATGTATTTTAATATGATTGAAGTCATGCTGTTTCATGAAGGAAGTATAAATTTATTTTTGAAAAAATTAAGATATTGCTGATATCGCTGGTAATTGCATTCTTTTTACCAAATATATTTATGTATTAATAAAGTTTTATTAGTTATTAAGTCTGGCTAAACAAGAAATAAAACTTTCTTATTTTATGATTTTGATGTGAATTAGTAGGGTACCTTTATGAGACAATTTTTATTCAATAATTCAAGAAAAATATATCTCATATTTATTATGCATATTTAATTACACACTATTAATTATTTACTTGACTTTTACTTTTAATCATTTTTAAAACTCTTAATTTTTATTGTTTCATTTTATTACTTAATTATTTTAATATTTTACTTGATTGTAGGCATTCATTATAATTTTGATTGTATTAGTACATTCAAATGACTGTTTAAAAAATTTAAACAAAGCAATGACCAGAAATCTACAAAAATTCTAAAATCTGCACAACCTGTGCAGATGTGAGGGAGTCTACTGTATTTGTAGTGATTTAATAAACTAGTTCATAAATATCTGTAATTTTCAAATTTTTAAATGATCACTTTTGCGCCAACAATGTTATGTTTTTCGAATGTTTCATTTGGCGTCAACTATTATACACTTCCTGACAATGATGTTGGTATAATGGAAAAGTATTTAAAATTTATATTTTTCATTCGCTTTTCTTTTTGTTTGAATTTTTTTTCTGCATTTTTGAATTTGAAAACTGCATTGTTAATAATATGATTATTTCTTTGTAGAACTTACAGCTATTATCTATCACTTCTGTTAGAAATGGAGGTGATTTTCATCAGCCATATACTCTCAAACTTATAGAAGAAAGAGTGCTGCTGGTGTTGAAGCTCTATGACAAAGTTAACCCTGACACTGTATGTATTTATTATTACAGTATCGAACCGTTTATCTTGAAACCAGTTATCCAGAATGATATTTGCAATTGACTGATTTCAGAATCTTTCCAGAAAAAATATCAAATGTTGCCAGTTTGACATGTGCATTGCTTGAAACAATACAACATGACTATAATTTGACACCAAAATCTAGGATTTGAAATGAATGTATATTTAGTTAGATAGTTGACATTTTAATTTTTATGCATAGGAAACAGAAGAATTTTAGTTTCCAAGGTATTCCTATAAAATACCTTCTTTCAAACTCTGATTAATCTTTGATCTTTTTTAGATTTGATTCTTAATCTCAGGGCCGAAACTAAGGGGGGGGGGGGCAGAGGGGGCATGTGCCCCGGGCGCCAAATGAAGATTATACCTTTGGAAAGGATCATTTTCTTCTGATGCACTGATGGCTTCCATTATTATGAAACAGCCATTATAAATGAAGTGTTAGGTGAAGATGAAAGAGTAGTCGTAAAAAGTTAGAACTCTGATTTTCTGGTTCGAATGGAAAAAAAAAAAATGGCCATAATTTTTAAAAAAATTATGGCCATTTTTTCCCCCATTCGGACCAGAAAATCAGAGTTCTAACTTTTTACGACTGCTCTTTCATCTTCACCTAACACTTCATTTATAATGGCTGTTTCATAATAATGGAAGCCATCAGTCCATCAGAAGAAAATAACTTGGTGAAAGCGGAAACTCAGATAATCGGGACTCTACTGAATATGTCAGTTTAAAAATGATCTTTAGAATATTTTTGTTGATGTTCAGAGGGACCTCCCCCTTGGATCCGCCACTGTAGATTACGTAGTTCAGTATTACATATTTTATGATTACATATTTTAAATTTTAAAATAAGTCGTCTATTATAAAATTAGTAAAATTCTCTAAAATATACTTTGTGGAAGAGGAGGGGGGGGGGGGCAAAATCCATGTTTGCCCCGGGTGCAAAAAAGGCTAGTTTCGGCCCTGCTTAATCTGAGTAATCTAATAGTTAATTTGAAATCAGAAACAATGCCAGAATTACATATACTACTCAAATCTAATCAAATGGATGTTGCTTTAACACCCAACCAGCTATCCAGAATACACCTGACCTAAACTGTTCTGGATAAATGGTTCTGTACTGTATATAAGGTTTAATTTTTGCCTTAATCAATTGAATGTAAGTACTTAAAATTTGTTTTTATTTCAGCTGACTGTCAATACACATTTTTATGAAGATTTAGGATTAGACAGTTTGGATCATGTTGAGGTCATTATAGCAATGGAGGATGAATTTGGTAAGAAAAACATATTTTAAAAATGTTTTGACTTCTGGAAGTGCAATTTAATGTATTAGTGTTAGATTAAGGGTGTTCTCAAAAATATATTTTCTGGATTCATTTGTAAACGTAAAAGCAGGACACTAGCAGGCATGGCTGTTGCAATGGTTTGGAATTTAATAGTTTTTCATTTTTCAATAAATGAATTGCTTCTTCTCTTTATATAAGCAATTTTGTCCCAACAACCTTTGTTGCACTGCCACATCTGAAAATTCAATTCAAAGTGCCAACTTTGATAGTATTTTCTGAAATATGCTCTGCTTTTATCAAAAAATGAAATATACTGTTTGATTTCATGGTTTCTTTATAAGATCAACTGCCAATTTTATGCATTTATGAATGAAAAGGAATTCAGGGATGTGTCAGAAAGTAACCAGTTTGAATTTGAGAGCAGCCTTAAACTGTTATGAAATATGTGCTTATTCCCAAATATTCTCATTGCTTCAGCTTCACAATCGTCAACATCGTCTATTCATATTTTTATTCATCTTTTATTTTAATCATTACTAACATATTTCTTATGTTTTATCTTGGGAAATTCTGTTTGCATCCTGGCAAAAATTTTAAATCAACTTCCATTATGTTTTGAATCTTTCATATCTTTATCCATCTTTGGTTGTTTATCTTTCCTACACAATATCACAGAACTTTTCACAAGTGATGTTTTGCATTCCTTGCACACTAGATGGCGTTAATGTATCAAACAACATGCTTCATATCAAGTCATCACCATCACTCTAATGTTTCCATTAGATCGTTCCATAAAGAGGATGAGTAGTCACGACTTGTGTGCAGTTTTCTCATTATAAGTAGGTTGATGAATTAGTTAGCTTTGCCTATGAAAGTATCATTTCTTAAGTGTTGTGGTGATGAAATGGAAAAGCTTCGGCCTTTTTTTGTGAAGTTTTTCAACATAAACATTGATGATTATGAAAATTTCTTGAATTGTTAAGTTTTTCAATGATGAGGGCAATAATATTTAACTAAAATAGTAGAATATTTAAATGAACTGTGTTTTTCAAGTTTATCATATTCTGTCATCAATGATTTAGTGTAATAGATATGTAAACTGTGTTTCAAAGAAACTCTGTCTTTAAATTAGTTGCCACAATTTTTATCTTCAGAAGATGCTATAACTTTTACCACATTATTATGCTTCATTAGTTTAAAATAAAAGCTGGATGTTATCATAACCTTTTTATTATCATTTTAAGTTCAAAATACACTTTACAGGTTTTCCAACTTTTAGAATCATTCAAGAAGGAAATAAACCTTTTTCATTTTCAACTTACATTGCGTAATATCTGCTGTCTTTAAAAGTTTTATATAAATATGCAATCACAAGCAGTTTTTATTCAACATAAACATGTGTATCACCAGTATCGACCAAATACAATTTAAAATGTAGGTGATAAATCCATGGAATCAGGAGCATTCTTACATATTCAATCGTCCTGGGTTAGCAGTATCAGGGATATGTTTAAGAAAATTTTAGGTCCTTTAAAGGACCCTTCACAAAATAATTTATCTTAAAACAGGACCCTTCACAAAATTATTTATCCCCAAACAGGACCCTTCACAAAACATTTTATCCCAAAACAGGACCCTTCACAAAATTATTTGTCTCTTAAATAGACCTTTCACAGAATTTTTTCACTTTCAAATTGAACTTTTCACAAATTTAGTCATTTAAAAATAAAATCTGGCCTGTAACTAAGCAGTTGAACTCACCAAAGAGCATATTACTTAGCTTTTTATACATGGAGGATAGGACATGAAGGCATCGATAATTTAAAATTCACAAAATTATGACTAGAATTTTCACAAAAAAAGAAACTTCACAATTTCACAAAAACAGGACCCTGTGAGAAAAGTCTGGACAGACCCCAGAGTATAATCAGTGGTCGAAAGTAGCACACTATACAATATACATAGCAAAACTACAGTAGTTGCTGCTTTTTCTAATAGTTTGTAGTGTAGCACACTACATTTTGATCAGTGTAATGTAACAAGTTACACAATACAAAAAATCAGTAGTTTATAGCATGCAATGAATTCATTGAAAAATCAACTAAATATTGAGCCTTTATATAAAATCATTTTTAACTGTGAATGCATGAAAGATAGCACTTTATTTCTTATGTAATTTAGTAACTAATTGCATAAGGAAGCTTATATAAAAATTCCACTTTAATATGATGAAAAGATGTCGATGTCACAGTGAGATACATTGAAAAAGTAAGGAAAGCAAAACCACTAAAGTTTCAGGTTTGAAACTATGACATATATCATCTATCTATCTATCTATCTATATATATATATGTCAGGGCCGAAACTAAGGGGGAGTAGAGGGGGCATGTGCCCCAGCGTCAGAACAAAGGGGTGCGAAATGAAGATTTTGTTTATCTATTTTTCTCACATCTGTGTTTAGCACGTTATTGTTAAAATCATCCTGTCTGGCATATGACAAAGCATATAAGAATCTTAAGATGATATGGCATAAGGATCCTATATAAAGGGGAATTTTTTTTAATTCCATTTCCAAGATTTTAATCAATCAATATTTGACAAAGCAAAGGGCGGATCCAGCTCACCATTTAGAGGGGGGGGGGGGAGGGGTCATGGATTTCCTTTTATTGGGTGGGAGGGGATCACATCTCATTATGAGAAATTTTTATATTGAAAACTATTCCCAAATCCAAACTAACTACTTTTATGATACTTTTGCAAAGTAATTTTTGTTCGTAAATACAAAAAATTTGCATTAATATTCGTAAAAATATAAAATTTACCGATTTTGTTCTGATACTAAGAAATTAAAGTGTTTCCCATTTTCTTATAAAGGTAAAGATTCATTCAGAAAATGTTGTCAAAGTTAGCATTTTTAGCCAAGTTTTACGAGCTGACAGCCACAGAAATGTCGTTGCAAGGGAACAATTATCTGTCACTTCTGGAAATTCAGCTTAAAAAGTCTAACAATTGTCAACGATTAAATATAGCAAAAATTTTTATTAAATTTTAGAGGTAATTATACCGTGCACATTGGCAGCTATGTGATTCTATTATTGTCATTAAAATTGCAGGTGAAGCCTCTTCTTTCTGCTCAAAATATTAAATATTTTTTTCAATTGAACTTATACCTTTGGAATGGATTATTTTCAGGGCCGGCCCAAGGACATTTTGGCGCCCGTGCGAGCACCCATCGGGGTGCTCCCCCCCAAGAAAAATTGCTTGACATATGGGCTTAATTATTTTAAATATTCGTACTTGTTATACATACTATTACTACTTAAGATATTAATTTAAAGTGTTTCAAAAACAGATAAAAGTTTCAAAATTTAATCCCATTTTTTAGTTTGTATTTGGTAAATTGTAACATCAGGGAAATTTCTATTTTGCAGTAATTATCAGTCTTGATGTATAACATTACGATGTAAAAGTAAAATGCAAGGCCACGGCACATGGTATTGGACAAAAGTAACAATGATAAGTATTAATTTTAAAAAAAAAAACTTTTTTAGAGGAATGCTGTTTGGAATACTACAAAATAAAGAAGTGGAACTACTAGTAAATAGCAACTATGAAAGATGAAAACTGCAATCTTGTCTCGTTATTTATAATATAAAAAGTACGAACAAATTTCGTATTTAAATATCGAGCTTCGCAAAGGGCTCACTTTTCATGGTGAAAACTTTCGAAATAATGGAAAACCCAGTTTTCTCTTCAGCTAATTCCGAGAACATAAATATTCTTATTCTTTCTTTTCATTTTTTGAATGGTTCTCAATCTCTGTGATTATATTTACCAAAAATAAATAAATAAATAAATAAAAGAACTTACTAAAATTTATTTTTTAAGTAATCTAAATAAATTAAATATTAAGAACAAACTATGAGAATAAGAGTTGTATTTATAATAATAAGGAATACGGTTAACAAAAAAAAAAAGTTTCCTGGATTTCGTTGTACTGGTGCCCACGCTAGAATTAAACAAACCATCCCAAGGAAAATCTTTAAGCATAACGAATTTACATTTTAGCACCGCACTGAAATTGGATAATGAAAGTGACATTATAAAATCATAGGTGTAGGACATCATAAAAAATCAACTTATCGGGCACTAAAGGGAAAAAAAAATTATTTAACGATAAGTTATTAAATGAAAGATTTTTTCACGACGATTACAAAATAAAATTTATATGCAGATAAATTAGTTTAAAAAAAAAAAAATAGGCTCCAGTTTCACAATTCTGCATTGTCTAACTTATATTAATTTATTCATCGAGCTCTTTGCTCCTATTAACGAGAAACCAAGGTAAAATAATCTTACTATCAATTTCTGTTTAGAAGATATACAAATAATAAAGTGCATGTCATGACCGCTGGTGGGAGGGGGGGGGGGGGGGGGGGGGGGCGCTGTAAAATTTACTTTTTTCGCTTAACACTAGAACTACCGTAAACCCTTATTTTGACTGATATCATATGAATAAGTTTCGGTTCAAATCAGAAATTTGATTATAAAAGAGTTTAAAAGACACAAAGAAGAAAAACATTAAATAATAAAGTTAAACTGTTTTAAATCAAAATTCTGGTGTGAAACATTTTTATAAAATTTGACTCAGATTTACTGTAGTTCTAGTGTTAATTTTAAATACAGTAAACTCTGTCTAAGGCGGAATCGATCGGGACCGAGAAAAATTTCCGTGGTAGACAAAATTCTGCCTTAGACAAATTTTACTCTATGTCTATGGATTCGTAGGGACTTGAAAATCTTTCCGAGTTAGACAGATTTCCGTCTTATACAGAGTCCGCCTTACACAGAGTTTACTGTAATAAATCACTAAGAGAAAAATTGCGTTTGGGCATAAGTCTGTATATATAATAAAAGGCTTAGAACAATATTATCCCAAAGAAACCCCAAAGCAGAATTCTTTCTTCCAGTATCCAGGTGCAAATTATTTCACAAAAATAATGAAGAATCTCTGTAATACTGAATAGAATTCCCTTTCGGTTTAGAAAAACTTTTACTCAACATCAAATACATAACCTGATTCGAAAAAACTCCTTTTTTTTTTAAATTTTAGTTAAATTTCCAGCAATTTTTTATTAGCTCACAGGCTATCAAAGCCTGAGAGCTAATGTGCCTGCCGGCTCTGTATGTACGTAACGCAATAACTCTTGATAGAAACATCCGATTTGCTTTAAAAAAAAATTCTATGTTCATTCTGGTAAGGTGCTTCTCTGATTAGTTTTTGGGGTTCATTGGTTAAGTATAAAGAGGGAACGGGGGTCTAAGCCCGCCTCCTTAACTTAGATAAATGGGTTTTTCATGCAGAATTATCAGATTTTTTCAAATTTGGTATACCGGTTAATTGTGATAAGAAGATTCCCTGGTTAGATTTGAAGGTTCATTGTTTAAGTCTAAAGGGAGGAACGGAGGGATAATAGCCCCCTTAATTTAGATAAATGGGTTTTTCGATCCGATTTGCTTCAAATTTGATATACCGGTTTATTTCTATAAGGCGCTTCCCTGATGACATTTGGAGGCTCATTGGTTAACTATAAAGAGGGGAAATAAGAGGGACGGTCTAATCCCTCTCCCTTATTTTATTTTTTGAGGGGCATTATTCTTTGAAATAAGGGATATACAATTAGTGTAAATAGCCTGTGAGCTCAATACCATCAGTTTAACTGGGCACTGTTCTTTTTTATTTTTAAATTAACAATATTTGCTTAAAATTTCAGTTATTTTAATTTCAGTATAACGAAATATTTGTTGTGTAATGGTCCACTAATAAATAATCCTTAATGATGAATGAAACAGTGCATCATTAGAACGCAATTATATATTTTTATAACGTTATTTTTTACTGACTTTCCTCTCAGTATTCCTTTCAGACCACGTTTCGGAAAACTGGGGCAATACATAAATTCAAAGAATATGGCATGGGCGCAGGCTGAACGAAATCCATGAAGTGGGAAGATTCTGGAACAAATGAGTACCTGTAGCAAAAATAGAAATGGTTTAATCTCTTTCTGTCAACTGAGCTCCGACCGCCCCTTTCCTCTCTGTTTAAGATGATAAATATTGGAATAATTAAACACGAAAAGAATTGTATGCTCAAAAATTTTCTCGAGTAGAGGGAGGGGGGGGGGGGGGTCTTGCGCCGGAGAGGCACTACCTTCCACGATATGTGCTTGAAAGAAACACTGGTTCCGATCCAGCCTTATTATAGAAAATGTATAAGAAAAAAAATGCAGAATATAAAATCATTTTTATCGGTGCTCTTATAGGCGCCCTTTCATCTGTTTGGCGCCCCTCCGGCTCGGCGCCCCGTGCGGTGGCACACTTCGCACACGCCTTAGGCCGGCCCTGATTATTTTCTTCTGATGGACTGATGGCTTCTATTATTATGAGACAGCCGTTAAAAATGAAGTGTTAGGTGAAGATGAAAGAGCAGCTGTAAAAAGTTAGAACTCCGATTTTCTGGTCAGAATGGGAGAAAAAAATTCTCATAATTTTTTTTTGAAATTATTATGGCCATTTTTTTCCCATTCTGACCAAAAAATCAGAGTTCTAACTTTTTACGACTGCTCTTTCATCTTCACCTAGCACTTCATTTATAACGGCTGTTTCATAATAATGGAAGCCAAGAGTCCATCAGAAGAAAATAACTCGGTTAAAATTCTCTTTGTAAATATACTTTGCGGAAGAGGGAGGGGGGGGGGGGGTGCGCCAAAATCCATGTTTGCCCTGGGTGCAAAAAAGACTAGTTTTGGCCCTGATATATGTCTTTTATCATCTGTAGAGTAAAATATTATTGTTAATGAAGTTTAAGAATAGATAAAAACATAAATCAGATAACATGCTAGAAGCAGCTATACCTTGTAGGTTTCCTTGATGCTAAATAAACAAAAGTATTCTCATGAAAAATGCAGTTATGACAGAGTAAAAAATTAAAGATTTGAAGTTAATCAATATTATTATTATCAGGTAAATGCAAAGATTGATAATATTCTGTAAATAATACATTAATAGTAGTATGTAAACCTGCTAAAGTAATATTGAATAAGTCCTTGAAGTCAAATGTAGTAATACTGTTTATATTTGTTAATGCTTGTATTTTATCTACAAATTCAAAATTGCTTTTTATGCAATGAGTTTTGTCTTTTTTGATAGTTAAATCATAAATTTGTGCAAGAATATTTAAAAATAGCATATTACATACTTGTAACTTTTACACTTTAGATGTAAATTTACATTTTTTGGATTTTTTTTACACCTAAGATACTTATTTTTTTACAAATTTTAGTAAATTTTATTTTTCTTTCCTTAAATTATTAATTACTTTCTAGTCACTTTTAATAACGGTAAATTCTGAATGTAAGGGGGGTATTTAATTATTGTAAAAGGAATGAATTCATGTTTTATTGTCAAAAATCACCAGAAAAACTCTTTTAATTTTCATTGTATGTAAAAAGTAATGTTTCAAATATATTTGCTCAGACATTCTTTAAGCAGCAAAATTTAAATAAAAAAAGGCTATGTATAATAGCAGTAGATTAATATATATTGACCAGATGCTATGATCAATAAGGTTAGCTGGATGAATTAGGTCTTCCAGATTCTTCCGGGATAGCTCAGTTGGCAGAGCATTGGCAGCTTCAGCCAAGAGATCCCTGATTCGAATCCTGGGCTGGACATCCTCCCCCCCCATTGAAATTACAACTTGTATGTATAATTTCTTTAAAATCAGCTTTTTGATGAGTTTGATAAAGTTTTTCTAATTTTTCTCAAAAAATGTAAAAAGTCATTTATATATTACTTAAAAAATGGTTACATGAGTCTTATGTTAATATTGGGAAAAAAATGTGAAAGGCTTTTCACGTGTCATCTAACACTTTGCTATATCCAAAATTTGGCAGGTGTGACATTAGCATGTTTACTATAAGTGTTGCATCCTACAAAACAAGAAATGGAATTTTAGATTTTTTATGAATCTTTGGAATTGTAACAATGTATGAATAATTATATATATAATATAAAGATAATGAGGGGTGGTGGGGTGTATATATAAAATTAATTTTATCTCAATCCTATAGTATTGATGAAATCTTTACGATATTTTTTTTTAAATTCCAACTGGGTGAAAAATGTCCAAGTCAGGAGTTTGATTCCTGGTCTGAACATTTTTCACTCAGTTTGAATTAATAAAAACAATTTCTCTCATAAGGTGTGATATATGTTTATGTAATTATTGTGGTTGTGAATTTCTTCTTTTGAATTCATGTCTCACCACTGGCTCTATAATTTATCTTTTAGAACATATGTGTGTTTACACACAAAAATAATTTGGTGTATGGTTTAATAAGAGAAAAGGAATTTTAGTATTTCCCTGTTTCTGTATAAATGTTTTGAGGTTATTTTTTATTTATTATTATTATTTATATATAAAAACACTTTTTAAAAATTAGTCTTCTGATCAATTTATCTTTATAATTTTATCTTTGAATTTTTTCATTTTATTCTATTTTAAATTCTGAAATTATAATCAGTGGTGTCAACTTATATGGGCCCATGGGGCGCGAGCCCACCCTATAATTTGATCTTTCCACTTACCCAATTTCAATTGATTTAATTCCTAATTAATGTTTTTAATTATTTAATCGCTGAAATGAAATTTGGCTTTATTAACGTTCTCAAAATAGTTTTGTTTGAAAAAAAGTACGGACATCGATTAGACTTACAGGAGCACCCCTTCAGCAGATATAATAGTTAAATTTCTCATGAAAACAAATTTCCTGCATACTTTGCCGTCTGTTTTGATGTCTTGAATGGATAAAGCACTTCATGACTAAAATGTATGCTTTTCTTGACATTTAGTTTTTGCACTTTCAATACTTAGCAATTCCAATGTTATTTAAAATAAATAATAGTGTATTTATAAGGAAGAACTTACAAGAATATATGATTTAATAAAATTATTTATAAAATTAAATTATAATAATTAAAAAATTTGCTTTAAAAAACATAATTTAATTTCGAATTACCATCTTTTGTAATTTGCTCCTCCCCTCTTTTTCTCCAACCACATGCACACTAAGGGGAAAACATTATATGTGTTATTTTACTCAAACAATTTTGAACCCACCCAATATTTTTGAAAAGTTGGTGCTACTGATTATAATTCCAGATATAATAAGGCAATAAGACTAATAAAGAAATTTTTTAATATAAAATCTTTTAAAACTTTCAAATATAAGTTTTTAAAAGTTATTTCATCTTGAAATCATATACTATTTATTCGAGAGGCTTAGTCTTATAACATATGAATGTTCAAGATAAATATTTCTATACCAGAACCTATATATGTAAGTTTTTTCTTTTTCCTTTCATAGACTTTGAGATCCCTGAAGAACATCATCACAGACTGATGAGGCCGAGAGATTTAATTAGATATATTGCTGATAGATTTGATATCTATGAATAGGTAAGTATCTCTTTAATCACTTTGATGTCCACCCTATTCTATTTTAAAAGAAATGGGGTTCACACAGTCTTTAAATTAAAAAAAAAATAATAATTTTTGGTCCTTAAAAGTATTTATTTTATTTTTTTAAGCAAAATATGCATAACATCCTTGAAATCCTTAATTTTATTCTCCTACTATTTCTTAAACAGGGGTGAAAAATCATCTGCATTTCAGCAGATTTCTCCTTTAAAAAATTTCTTTCCTTAAGTTTAATTTCTCCCCTTGCCTACTTACTGCCCTCCCTACCAACAATACACAAAGTGTAAAATCTTTAAAATTATTTTTCTTTCTTAAATTTCTGCTATCCTTCAAGTATAAAGTACACAAAGTTAAAAATCTCTAAAAGTAATTTTTTCCTGCCTGAATGTTGTAATAATGTTTGTTCTCTGTAGTAACAATAAATGACTAAATAAATAATCATCCAATTGAACCCTTTTCCTAAAAAGTTTCTGCTTCTTCACCTTTGCCTGCTTTCCTTACAAGGTTTAAAAACTCTTTATAATATACTTAGCTACTTAAAAGGTGACAAAAACATATAAAAATATTATTTAATGTAACCCGAGATCTTTTGAACACACACACGTTCATTTTCAAAGGGATAAAAGATGATTGACTGAATAGAAATACATTTAAAAACAAAAACAAAAATAGTACGCATGCGCAAGCAGAGTTCAGTCCATTTCTCTGCAGAGGGATGAAAAGATCAGTTCATATTATCAGGAGGTCATGAAATATTTAGGATATTGTACCAAATTGAGGGAATATTATAGGAAAGGACGTCGTTACACACATTATCACTTCTAAGTAAAATTTCAATTGATTCACGCCCCGAACCCAACCCTTTCCGCTTTTCGGTGTCTTTAATTTGTGTAATTTCCCTTTTAAATTTGTCCGGTTTCAATTTTTTTTTTTTTTTTTTTTTCAATCTGGCTTTTGCTAGAGAGTCTTTCACTCGGGACGTGGTTGGGGACCTACGTATCTTGCTTCCGCAAAAGAGTCGGACTAGAGTAGAAGAATAAAGGGCTGTGGACGAAGATGGGCCGCTCATCGCGGCGGTAATTTTCTTTTAAAAATCCTTAAACTATGTTCCAAAGTTTTAAAAGATTTTTATATTAAAAAATTTCTTTATTAGCCTTATTGCCTTATTATATCTGGAATTATAATCAGTAGCGCCAACTTTTCAAAACTAACCATTACTCATCAATAATCCATGAATCCATTGAAATTTTACTTAGAAGTGATAATGTTTGTAACGACATCCTTTTCTATAATATTCCCGCAATTTGGTACGATATCCTAAATATTTCACGACCTCCTGATAATATGAACTGATCTTTTCACCCCCCTGCAGAGAAATGGACTGAACTCCGCTTGCACATGCGTACTATTTTTGTTTTTGTTTTTAAATGTATTTTTATCAAGTCAATCATCTTTTATCCCTTTGAAAATGAACGCGTGTGTGTCTTCGAAAGATCTCGGGTTACATTAAATAATATTTTTATATGTTTTTGTCACCTTTTAAGTAGTTAAGTATATTATAAAGTTTATTAATAACAAGGTGAAAATTTCCTTCACGACACTAGTGTTTAAAACAGTGTTTTGACTCTATTGTTTAAAAACTCTTTAAAATTCTTACATTTTATTATTTTTTTTCGTCTGTATTCCTTACTTTTTGGTAACAGTAAATAAACAATCCTCTAATTCTCTACACCTCTGAAATTTCCACTCTCACTTCTCAAGCAACAAAGTTAAACATTTTTAAAAACATATTCTGCTCTATTCGTTAATTTTATAGCAACAATAAATAGTTAATAAATCATTTAAATGCCATCACCTTCCAAAACATTCCAGATTCACCCCAGGAAAAAAAAGATAATTTCTACTTTACTTATAAGGAGAATTTCTACTAATATTTTCTGTTTTATTGTTCTCATCCTTGTTCTTAAATGCAGGGTTCCTAATTGATCCAAAGCATTGCACTCTTCAAATTCACATAAATCCTAAAATTTTAATGCCTTCCTATTGCTCTTGAAATTATACCTAATTTATAAATCAGTGAATTCAGGAGATCAAAATGTGCCTTTACGCCCCTGACAACTTGGGATTTTATGCTTATTAATGGTCTAGAAGAGAAAATCCCTCCTGGAGAAAAATGTCTGTATTCAGCCAGTGCTTGTATGTTGTAGCACAGTATAGAAAAATTGAAATTTACAGGATTTACAGATCTCCCTTATGCTTTTTCATTATGCATAAGTTGAACTAAAATCTATTATTTTAGGAGTGAGAATCTTCATGTTTTAGTAGATACTCAGTTAATAATAAAAAAAAAAAATCACATCCCCTCCTCCCTCTGTCTAAGAAATTTATGTTTTCCTGTTTTTGCCCTCCTTCTACCACAAATTGTTCCTAATCTTTAGAGCTCTTTAAATTCTTTTAATTTTTCTGTTCTATTTGTTACTTTCTAGTAGGGTGTCAATGATTTTAATCAGTTGATTTAAATCAGCGATTAAATCATGATTTAAATCAACCAATTAAAAAAAATCATTGATTTAAATCAAAAATTTTCTAAATGTTTAAAATGTCAAAAAAGTATTAAAATCTAACATGAACATAATTTGAAAGTTTCTACAGGTATTTTGACTTATGAATAAACAAAAAAAGAGCTTTAAATAATTGTTTTTAAGCTTAATTCATGAGTATTGTAAAAAAATTAAAAACAGTTGAGTTTTCAAAAAGCATTGTTTTTAAGTTTTTATCCAAATTAAAACAGTTTCATTTAAAAATGATATCTAAAGCTAATATAATTTGCAATGTCATAATTTCCTTTAGGTAATCAATTTATGCATTATTTTATATAAAATACACATAGCCAGTGTAATACATTTCTACAAGTAAAAGAATAAATAGTAATTAATAGCAATCTCAAGTTAAATAAGAATGAAAAAATGACATCTGCTCAACAGCTAAATTGTGAATGAATGCATAAGAGAAAAAGAAATAATTGGTATAATAAAAGTGCTAAGCACAGCGAGAGCTTCTTCAGTATAGGTTGCATATATATATATATATATATATATATATTTTTTTTTTTTTTACTTTGTAACTCATATATACTAAATAATAATAATAATAATAAAAAATAGGGATTGAAAGGCAGCAAAACTTTTCTTAAAATGAAAAAAAAAAAAAAAAAATTAACCATTGAAAGCTAATAATCCACACTGAGAGGTAATAATGCTGTTACTTAAATATTTTGAGGATTTCAGATTTTTGTGCTAACTTATATTTATTCTATATGAAATGGGTTTAACTCATTTTCATAATTTTTTTGGTTAGCATACACATACATGTGTGTAAGTTTAGATTTTGGTGGTTTACAGTAATTTTCCTAAATACAAATGAAAAACTAAAATACAAAATCCTAAATACAAATAATATTTGTTAGTTTTGTTATTTGTGCTACTAACTAATGAAATTACTTATCTGCAGTTTTTATTAATTCTGTAATTACTCATACTGTTTCTTCTAGGCCATTTTTTTAAATGGTGCCGCACCATGCCCCTTTTGAAATTGGCAAAATGCACCCTGCCTTACAAAAAAAAAAAAAAAAAAAAAAAAAAAAAAAGTTGAAATTCACCTGTAGTTGTAGCCACAGATTTCTTGTAAAGAACTTCCCCATTCAACAGTATTTCTAAATTCATTTGGCCAAGATCTTGCAAAAATATAGAACTTTATTTCTTTTGAAAAAACAGGATATTATTAAAATATGTATTTAAATTGTATTTTTCAATTTGTTATTCATAAAATTATTAAAAATTAAGGACACTTTTTATCATACTAAAAAATGTTCTTTTTGTCCCTTTTTTTTTAGTATCTATTCTACATTATTGACATTTTAATAACCAGTGTTGAATTCAGACACTTTTCTCCGGGAGGGATTTCTGTGGCTCCGGGGGGTACATTATAGAGTTCCGGGGGGGAAATTGCACTTTTTGACCATCGAAAACACAAAATCTCAAATCTTCCCGGGGGGGACATTCCCCCCCGGGCCACCCCCTGAAATCAACACTGTTAATAACTAAGGCTTAAAAATGTATAATATGCTCCTAATTAGAGAGTTAATTGTTTAATAGTTATTAATTTGAAGTAGTGTTAACTATTTAATATAAAATGCAATTAATAATTTTAGTAAATGTTAAATATCACTAGATTTATAAAGTTTTACATAATTATTATGTTACTTAAATGTATATAACATTATTGTATGATACTAACTAATGAAACTACTAATTTGCAGTTTTTATAATTTCTGTAATTACTAACTAATAGTTATAATTTTATTAATTAAAGTGTAAAAACATAGATTATGTTAGCAATTAGTGGTTTAATTGTTTTGGGAACCTAAAACTCTTGGTAGCTATTCAGTATTTGAGCGCTGAGAAAATAAAATTATAAAAACCTGATTTAAATAAAAAAAAATTGTTTTTTTTTTTTTTTTAAATAAAAAAAAAATCTGTTTTTTTAAATTATGATTTTTTTACACCCTACTTTCTAGTAACAATAGTTAAATAATCTTAATTCCCCTTTCTGAAATCCCACCCTTCTTCTTTTCTTCCAGCACATTAAGTTTACAATCCATATTTATTTATCTTTAAATTTTTTGCTGTATTTGTTATTTTGAAGTAACTATAAATAAATAACCAGTCTTCTAAATTTCTAGTCACACCCCTGAATTGCCCCCCTTCCATTTGAATGTTTAAAAGTTGAATTTACAAAAATTACCTGTATTCAAAAATGTATATTATAATTCATTAATTAATTCAATTAATATTATGTTCTTTTTTCTGGGGGGGAGGGGGGGGGAGAGGGGTCCTTGATTTTTGTCTGAAGAAACCCATATGAATCCCGGGAAAACATAAAAGAAACCTTAAAAGCTTTAACAGCTCTTTATCAGCAAATTTGGTCATTTATAATATTGATTGTATTTTCTCAATTACATATAAAAAAAAAACTAATGATCTATAACTCATAATCTTACAACTTTAAAAAGATAGCATGATTGTTTCTATTAATTTTATGTATAAAGTTAACATTTTACTTCATATCAATATTATTTTCACAGTGTTTCAAGTATTTTAAATTTAAAAAAGTTTCACTTTTATGACCAAGGTTAATTTTTCTTTTATCACAATCAACTCTCGAAAATCCACATATCATCCATAGTGTATGCAAAGAAATTTTTTAATTTTCAGTTAAGATTTGGAAACCACACACACACAAGATGGCTACATTTGATTGGCTGACTTAGAGTTGAATGACCTGTTCTGATAAAGCTCCCACCTAGTATCTAGCAGATAAAGAAGTTATGAGTAGCATAATGCACCCATCAGATTATGAATCGAAGAAAATAGTGGTGAGAAATTATACCAATTACTTGCCACTGGCGAGTGAATCTTCTGACCAAGGCAAATGAATTTTTAGGCAGTCAATTAAAAAAATTCCAGACTACTTAAAGTATACTAAAAATTTACATATGCATTTATTCATTGACAATTTATTATTATTATTATTATTTTAATTGCTGTCATGTAAACATAGCTCTAAATCAAATGAAATTTCATATTTCACTCTTAGAGAGTAAAATGAAGTGTCATTTTCTCTTCCTTTTAAATTATTATGTGTACAGGCAATCTAATGTATTTAACAAAGAAAAACTACTTATTCTACAATATGTTGACAAAGAATATAATCCCTAAGGACTATTATATGCCTGAAGAAACTAAAATTTGAAAACTTATTTGCTACATTGTTCTTATTGATATGAAATATATCCCTTTCAATGCAATTCAATGTAACAATTGCCAGTAAACTATTTTTTCAATTTTACTGTAAGTCATACATGCACTGTTTACCAGTCAAATCTCAGATAAAAAACAAGCTTTCTCCTTGTACATCTTACTTAATTTTATACTAAAATGTTACAATAAAAACGCTTTGAAAGGAATTATTTTTGCAGTTCATTTTGTTATGACAATTTTCGACTGTTTCTTGTATCTTGCTGGTGGGTAGAAAAAAGCTTTGGCTGGTAATATTTTCCAAAAATTTTCCACTCATGATAGAAAAGAGAAAAACTTTTGACAAGGAGTTTGCTCATGAAGATAAATATTTGAATTTACTAATGGCACAGACTGCAATGGCCTCAGCTACATTCAAACCTGTTTTTATGCATCCAGAACTAAATTTGTAGACAGTAAAATTTGTCTCTATGTGCTACAAATTTTGCTACCCATTCACACACAAATATCTTTTATTAGTACAAGTTGGAACCCTTCGAAATTCGACGAACTAAAATGTTAGAAAGAACTGTTAGATCGAATTTATAATAAACCTACAAAAATAATTACAATAAAAAATTCATCTAACATTGGCTGTCTCACTCTTAAAACAAATAATATTTTAAACCTAAAATTACCAAAATATTATTTCCACAAACTTCAACTGCTTAAATTATTGAAAAATTAAACTCTATTAGAAGATGATCAAGATGCACATCAAGATGAGTAATTATGATGAATTTATTGATTGAGACTTTTATGTTTGTTTTTACGGGATGAAAAATCAGTAAAAAGGATTTCGCTGTGTCACATCATAAAATTTTCCCCCATGAAATCTAAATTGTAAGTTATTTTCACATTCCCATAATTTACATACGCACCACTCAAATTCACAATTTGAATGTATTTTAATGCGCAATAGATTATTAATGAATGTATTTCTAAACTTAAAGTCACGTTTGTCCGATACAACTTTTCATGTGAACATTGGCACAAACTTTAAGTTCTAATCTCAATACCCGCGAAAGAAAAAAATCAGAAATTTGACTTTAGTTGTCATAGTATTGGCCATTTAGTATTGGTCAAATATTTAGTTTTATCAAAATAAATGATCGTTTTGTTTTAAATATGACATAATTTTTACTCACTGCCTAGTGTCTCAAACTCAGTATCAGCGTAATGTAAAAATATTGAAATGTAACTGATTCATGAAGAAGAATGCGTGTTTTTTTTTTTTTTATGTCTGACATCATTTTCTGTTCAAAATTTATAAAAAGGTTACTTTTATTTGTATTGTGAAAATGGCATCAATAAGGATATAATCAATAAAAATACTAAACCATGATTATCTCCTCTTTACTTTCAAAATAAATGAAGTACTTCAGTTGCCACAATTACAAAATTTGTATTAAAAACTACAAAAAAATTTATATCTCAAAAATACATTGAGATACAGCTTTCAAACAAATTGCATTTAAAAGAGCATTTTTTCCCTTATACGACAGTGTTAAAATTTAAAATGTGCGATGCTTAGAACTTTAAAAATTTGCCGTAGATATAATTGCAAAGACAAAATTTTAATTCGAATTTCAAAGTATTGCCATTTGCAAAATGACGCATGCGTTACTCACAGATATGTTTGTCCTTTATGATATATATATTTTTATCAAAATAAATGATCGTTTTGTTTTAAATATGACATAATTTTTACTCACTGAATCATTCTGCCTAGTGTCTCAAACTTAGTATCAGCGTAATGTAAAAATATTGAAATGTAACTGATTCATGAAGAATGCGTGTTTTTTTTATGTCTGACATCATTTTCTGTTCAAAAATTATAAAAAGGTTACTTTTATTTGTATTGTGAAAATGGCATCAATAAGGATATAATCAATAAAAATAATAAACCATGACTATTTCCTCTTTACTTTCAAAATAAATGAAGTACTTCAGTTGCCACAAATACAAAATTTGTATTAAAAACTACAAAAAAATTTATATCTCAAAAATAAATTGAGATACAGTTTTCAAACAAATTGCATTTAAAAGAGCATTTTTTTCCTTATAGGATGGTGTTAAAATTTAAAATGTGCGATGCTTAGAAGTTTAAAAATTTGCCATAGATATAATTGCAAAGCCGAAATTTTAATTCAAATTTCGAAGTGTTGCCATTCGCAAAATGACGTATGCGTTACACACAGATATGTTTGTCCTTTATAATATAGATAGATCAGCGCTTCCCAACCTTTTTTCTGTCACATACTCCGTTTTTAAGCTTTTCTTTTCGGAGTATCTCCATTTCTCATAAACACGCTCCCCTTCCCACTTCACACTTTTATTTTTCATTAGTAATCTTATCACAACCATGTAATAAATTGATGCAAATTACATTGACATTTCCTTGCATTTAAAAATTAATACAGTAAAACCTCCATAACGGACACTCCCGAATAGCGGACAGCTCTATTTAACGGACAGTTTTCCAATCCCCACTCCCAAAACGTAACTTTTTGTATGTTTAACATCTGAATAATGGACATTCTGAATAGCGGACAGTAATTTTGGCGATATAGGATGAAAAATTATTTTTAACGAAGAAAAAAATGGAAGAAAAGTAAAAAGCCTCTAAATTTATCAGGGCAATGTTTCACAAATTTTGTGATCGCAGATAAATGTTGGCGGTGGGCTGGGGAAAATCCGCCTCCCAAGTCTAGTGTTGAAATTGAAAGCGAGAAGTAAAGGCGTCGAGAATGCGATAAGAGCAGGGAAAAAAACTATTTTGCAATGTCGATTACTGTTTGATACTTGTTTGTGATTAATATTTCGAGAATGGCCTCAAAAAGAAAGCGATTAACTTTAAAAGAAAAATTTGAAATTGTAAGCGTATCTGAGAAAGGGAAATTGAGTTTATGGACACTTTTTGAACTGTTTTAAAATAGGAAAAACACAAGTGGGAGCGATTTTACGAAATAAAGAAGAAATAAGAAATTTGTGGATTAAAAAATGTGAAATTGAGGGAGACTAACCCCACTGAAATTGATTCTATAATTCTGAATTGGTTTACTTCAGTTCGTTCAAAAAAAAAACATTCCTACCAGTGGACCTTTGATTCAGGAAAAGGCTTTAGAAGTCGCAAGAACTTTAATTACACGATTTTAAGGCTTCCAGTGGGTGGCTGGAAAAGTTTGGATCTCAGCACAACATCGCTTTCAAAACAATATGTGGAGAAGCAAAATCTGTAGATCCTAAATAAATGGACGATTGGCCAATTTGTGAAGATTATGAGGAAACATTTTTAATGCCGATGAAACCGGACACTTTTTCAGAATTTTTCCAAATAAGACTTAGCGTTTTAAAAAGGATGACTGTATCGGCGGAGAAATGTCAAAAGGACGACTCACTATTTTGTTATGTTTCAATGTGGTAATAGAATTTGAAATCCTTCTTAGTATTGGAATTGGAAAATCTCTGAAACCCAGGTGTTTCCCAAAGAAAATTTAATTTAATAAATTTGATATTGTGTGGAGAGCGGAATAAGAAAACGTGGATGACCAGTCCTTTAATCCTTTAATGATCGAATGGTTAACTTTCTTTGATAATAGGATGATAAAACAACAAAGAAAAGTTCTCTTGTTTTTGGGTAACACAAGTTCCAAAACATTTACGCAAACACAAGTTCAGTATGCCAGCCACTTGATCAAGGCGAAATACACAATTTTAAAGCCTGGAACAAAAAGCTTTTATTACGCCACATTCTTTCAAAGTTAGATTCTATGAATACACTAAAATTAGTTAATGCTGTCGATGCTATAATTTGGATTTCCTCATCTGTAAAAAAACATAAAACTGGAAAGCGTACGACAATGTTTCAGAAAAGCAGGCTTTATATTAAAAGAAAATGAAACATCCATTTCCGACTCAAATGAAGAATTAAGCGAAATAAGTGAATTAATGGAATTTATCAGGAGTGTAGAAACTGCCGAAAATTTCATTAATATTGATGAAGAGTCACCTACTGAAGAAGAATCAGTTGATGTATGTGATTATATTCCTTCAGAATTTTCGCCAAAAGCTGACTCTATTAGGGATGTGAAACAGACGCTAAAATTGGAGATGCTTTCCTGCAATATCGAGAATTTTCAAGAAGCAGCAAAATACAGCGAGCAGTTACACAAATATTTTGTAAAAAAAGATGATTCAGAAAGATTAAAACTACTGACAGAGTTGAAACTTCACATTGAAAACAAATTACATGTGAACTATTATTAGTTGGAAATATTCAAATTCGGTTGATAAAATTACATGTGATTGCAAGCAAAAGTAAACTTTTGTAACAGATTTTTTTAGCAAGAGTGTAATAAACAGTAGATAAAGGTATGAAGAATTTTATTTCAGTTTCATTGCTTAAAAAAATAATTTTAATTTCTGATTAATCATATAATAGAGGTTTTAGGACATATAAAAGTCAATTAATGTAACATTAAGCATTTCTTAGCAATTTTTGAATTTGAGGTTTTCCCAATAGTGGACAGTTTCCGCACTCCCGAGGTGTCCGTTATTTAGAGGTTTTACTGTACTGCTTTTTATAATATTAGCCGAACATTAAGAAAAATCAATGTAGCATTAGAAGAAATTTTAAGAATCATACAATGATTATTGATCAACATGTTTTAAGAAACCGCATTAAAATATGAAAATCTGATGTAATTTAGAATGTGAGATAATTTAGGTGTTCTGCAATTATTATTAAACATGGATGATTAATTGAAGTTTTCGGGAAGGTGGGGGAAAATATATAAGTACTCATACAATATGCTTATCCATGGGTGGAGCTACTGACATTGCATTTTCAATGAATTATTAGGTATAGTGGGCCTTTTTCCTCACTTTGAGTGTAACATACTGGATTTAGACATGAGACAAACTTTGTCATCTAAAACTATCTATGGGTTTTCAATTAAGCCATTTTTGTGATTTGTGCAATTATCAATATTATTTTTACATACTCCTAGCAGGCTTGTCACGTACCCCCATTGGCACACATACCCCAGGTTGGGAACCGCTGGTATAGACTGTTGAAAAGAGAAAGCTTAAAAAATATTTCATTTAAGGCTGTTCTCAAATCCAAAGGGTCAACTTTCTGACATAATTCATTTTTGTTCGGAAACGCATGAAACTAGAAGGTGTTGTTATTCAGAAACTATGTCATCAAACTTTTTTTTTTCTGTTTTCTTGTAAACACACTAGATCTATCAGAAAATACTGTCAAAGTTGGCATTTTGAATCAAACTTCTAAACGCCGAAGAAGAAAATCCAGTCAGTAAGGGGAGAAAAATGCCGTGTCATATGATCAAAATCGCTTATAACTCAATAGGTAATTGATTGATCTAAAAATGGAAAACACAGTTCGATTCCAAATCACTTCCAGGGTCAGGCTTTTCAATTTTATATCTTTCCGTTAAAAAATGAATTTGTAAATGTGTCAAAATGTTTTGCGCTTGTTGAGCAGAGCAGTTGAGAACAGTCTTAATAAATGTAAAGTATGTCAATATAATTCTGAGTGAAAGACGTGATAGAGAGTGAAAGAGATAAAGACATGAATAATTCAAACAAAACAGGTTTTCTAATAATTTAATTTAATAAATGAGTAAAGGACTTTTACTGAGTTTTATTTGAAATACATATTTTCATTTACATTTATAAAATTATTACATTGAAAAAAAGGTAAAAATAAGCTAAATGTTAGTAGCAAATAATAATAATAATGAAATAGAACAAAAAAGAAATTTTGCAAAACATATTATATCACATATATCCCCATATTCTGAAAATTTTATCATTCCGTTAACTTTTATTTCTGATAGTGTTAGAGAAATCATGTCTTGGAATAAGTGAAGGATTTCACCCCATAAATGTGCCTTTAATGACTTAAGGATAACAAAGTATAATGTCATTAAAAGACATTCCTCAGTAGAAACTCAGACTACCTATATTCCAAAATTATGCTATAATATAAAAAACATACAGTAATATTCCAGTGAGGAAGGGCCAAAATGTCATAGATCATCTGGTATACATTATGTTAAAAAAAAAAAATGCTCAAAAAACTTTTTTATGTTACTTATACACAATTTTATATAAAAATAAATTAAATATTGAGTGATTTTTTTTATTTTTTAAATAAGTAAATAAAATGGATATACAACTTTCAATCCAGTTTCGTGGCACGGGAAAATAAATTGATCGCCCTCCTGAGGATCGAACTTACATCCATTCATCCTTACGTGGAACTGATACATCGTACATTTACCTACCATGCCATGATTCAATCAAAGAACATCAACTTAATTTTTGAAGCAATCAATGACATTTACATACCCTTATTGGACAAATGTTTTTTTCTGTAAAGGGGTGGCATAGGCAAATTTCAAATATATTTTTACAGAATATTGTATTGTTCTTGGTAAATTAGGTCAATTGTAGCACAGGAAATGTGTTAAAATTGGATTGCAAGATTTGAGCTGAACAGAAAGACAATGCAAGTTAAATAAAAGCTTGTAATAAATATTTTTGACTTTTTTATAATGTCTATTAAGAAGAAAAATGTGAATTTGCCTGTGTGAACAAACTTGCTTATAGTTAATTTAGATATCAAAAGTTACTGCTTATTCGTGTATAAAAAAACATGAACATTTTGCTTAACACTGATTTTATTTATGTGATTTTAACTTTTTTTTTTCTTCCACGACAGGTTCAATTTCATTTTATGTTTCAAGAGTAGTGGAAAAAGTTTTGTGTAGATTTGTGAGAAATGTAATGTACAGTTATATACAAAAATAAAATTTTGTTATTTCTGATGCAGTGCTTTCATTCATATGTCGTACACTGAAAGAAGAAAAAGTACAAGGAATTATTACTCTACAGGGGTCTGTCCAGACTTTTTTCACAGGGTCCTGTTTTGTGAAAATTCTAGTCAAAATTTTGTGAATTTGAAATTATTGATACATTCAGGTTATATCCTTCAAATATAAAAAATCTAAGTAATATGTTCTTTGATGAGTTCATCTGTTTTGTTACAGGTCAGATTTTATTTTTAAATGATTTAAATTTGTGAAAAGTTCAATATAAAGGTGGAAAAATTCTGTTAAAGGTCTATTTAAAAGACAATTTTTTGAAGGATCTTGTTTTGGGATAAAATGTTTTGTGAACGGTCCTATTTTAAGATAAAAATTCTTGTGAAGAGTCCTTTAAAGGACCTAAAATTTTCCTAAACATATTCCTGCTCCTTGCTCTACTATTATTTTTATCTCAAACTGATTGAGAAAGAAATAAAAGTTGAAAATTTCTAAACTGAGTGAAAAAATGCCCAGACCAGAATCAAACTCAAGAGTTCTTTTTCAGGTCTAGACACTTTTTTGCTCAGTTTGGCAATTTTCAACTGTTTGAAACATTTCAATAGTGACAATATTATGTCATTTTCAGTAACATTTGCTTCTGCCAGGGATAGAATTAAGTTCTTAGATTCTTACTATCAGTGGCATAGCTAAGGTTTTTGAGTGTCATTTTCTATTGACAGGTCTTTTCTTTGGACAGAATCACAGTAGGATATGAACAACTTACAATAATGCCTGCTTCTAGAACTGATCACTTCTCTTTTTCACAGAAAACCTTGGCTATGGTTTCTGCAATTTTTGAGCTATTGATTTCACATATCGTTTTCATTTTAACAGTGCAATAAAAGACATGAATAGACTGGTTAATATAGTCCAAAGTTCTGATTTAAATGAATAAAGGTTTTCTTTAGTGATCTTTTCTTTACATTGCTGATTTGTAAATACAGCCCACTCCCTCTAATCCACGACTCTGTAATCCACTATAATCCACACTGTATTTCAGATGTAAACAAACAGTTAAGTCTCTTTTTTTTTTTTTTTTTAAGCAAGATAATGTAGACTTTGATCATAATAAAATTTGACTGATCGTTTTTAAGGCATTTCTGCATTCATTAGAAGGAAATGTTTTGTGCAGCTTGTAAATAACTATTAGACTGATATATTCTGAACACATTCGTTGGCTCACATGGCCATAAATAACGAACTTCAGAATAGTGTGCTATCTAATCAAATCACTTCACTCTCATGCTGAAACCACAGCAGTTAAAACAATAAGGTGTATGGACATAGTCAACACACCTACACTTACTTCATTGTTATTATTAGTGTTATGTATATAGAAAAGGATGTAAAATGGTTGTTGTCAAAGCAATCTTGCCCATGAACTCACATTCAAAACATATATTCAGTTTGATTAATGTTATTGCGTCCACGTTAAATTAATGGCTGGAAAAATCTATGGCCAGCTATGGTGTTTGTTGATAGTCAAAATGACGATTCTGAATTCGCTGGATTTAGATTATACATTGAACGAGAAAAAGCAGCTGAATTATTAAAGTTATCAAAAGAGGTATCAGCTTCTCTTCTCAGTTCTGCATCAGAAGATTTAGTTACCTGGATGTGGATGGCTTCCAAGGATGAAATCTGGGAGTTAAGAAATCTCATTCATGCAGAAATATTTTCTCTGTTGATTTCAGAAGCAGAATTTGATGCAGAAAAAGATAATTGCTTTTAAAGAGGGGTTAGCTCTTGAGGATAAATATCTTAGTTTTTACTAATAAAAAAATTTATTAATTAAATACTGGCTCTTTTAAGAGCCAGTATTTCTTGATCAAGTTCATCAAAGTCACACATCAAGGTTTCAAGATTAAATTGTGGAGCATAAATTAAGAGCTTCAAAGCAGAACCACTATCACTGCAATGTTTAATATTTTAAAAAATAAGTAGAAATTTAGTTGAAATGTTTTCTATTTGTATTATTATAACATTTAAATGTATTTCTAATATTGAATATAGTTTTTATATCAAAAAAGCATTTTCTTTCAGTTCAATGTTATTTGCAGAGTGATTACTATATTTGTAGATAAACTCCAAATGTTAGAATATAAACAAAGGAATGACCTATATTCTGCAAAATTCTATAACTTGCAAAACTCTTGGTCTCGACCTGTACTGTAATACAAAAAGGGGGGAGTGCTGCATTTGAAAAATCTTTAGCTCTTCCTTCTTTCTTTCAAGACTTAAGAAAATTCCTTTTTATTTTCTTAGATGTGGGGGGGGGGGGGGATAACTTTGACGATTAAAATTATTTTTGGTAAACCTGATAAATTACTAATATTTTGATAGACCGTTATAATGTAGAAATATTATTGAGGAAAGATTTCAGTGTTCAACAAGAAAGGGATTTCTTTCCTAATTCTACAGAAAGTCATGTTGAAATGAACAAATATTTTGCTTGTATTAACCATGATACTGATTTTACAGCTCACAAAAAGCAAGAAAATCTCAATAGAATTTAAACGATATGTACAAATTGTTCATTTTAACTTTGTCCTCGTAGAAGGAATGAGTAATCTGGATAAGTATTTATTCTTAATCAGAGTATGCTGAGTCAAAGTATAGGCTACTATGACACATTGATAAGTATTGAATTTTGAATAAGTGTATTGTTGTTTGGATTTAAATATAAATAATTATAAAAGTAAAAATAGGTTTTTAAACACACTCTTTTATATGCATTCAAGGTTCATCTTCAACATCTCGCCTAATTTGTTTAACTGCAATTCATACTTCTTCTCAAAAATTTATGTTACAGTACATGAATTTAGCGTGGGCACCAAACTATATTACAAAAAAATCACTGCTTTTCCATGCTTGGTAAAAAGCACATGCAAGTGAATTTATTAAAAACTATATAATTTTTGCTCTGTTTCTTTTTCAAGATAGGGCAACAGGAAAGAAAAAATGAGACAAACTATCTTTTTAGGATTTCTAAATTGATTTCACAAAGTAAATTAATTGATAAAAACTTTTTTTAGAAATATTACTTGCTTCATTTTTTATTTATAATTTATTTTGTACTATTTAATCTTTAAAATGTTTTATAGTTGCTGTTTCACAGCCATTTGGCCTATTTTGGTGTGTGTTTATTGACATATCATTCATTCCATTGCTGTTTCAACTCGTATACAATTGTACAAGTTACAGAGTATGTTTGGCGATTTACCTCTTGCTGTGGGCTAATAGAAAAATGCCTTAAAATTAATGTTTTATTACAATTAAGTTCTAAAAATATTATAATGTTGTATTGTCACTGAAAATACACCTGTGAACAAAATTTTTATAATTCGAGCATTTCAGGAAGTGGGTTAAAAAACAGATTACAAAATTCCATCTTTACATAAAAAACCCAGGTTGAGTTAAAAAGTGTAAAAATTAGAATTACTATGCGTAAGTAAAACATAAAAACAATATGACTTCAAACTGGAACCAAATGGAAACAGGAGAAAACTTTATTTCTGAAGGAATGAAAACCAGAACTGAACTCAAATTGTTTTTTTAGTTTTTGAATTGAACCTAAATTGTTTTAGTTCTAAAAATTTTTTTAACACTAGGGGGCTCAGCCCCCTACGAGCTACGCTCGCCAACCCCCGTCCAGATACCGCAGACTCTAAATGCACGCTAATTTGATCGGCTTTAAAAAGATTTCGAAAGATTGAATTATAATTTAAAAAAACAGTGGCGATCTTTCTATAAACGAATTTCTATTCATTTCTCTCTTGATTGGGGAATTTTAACGCCAAATCAGCTGCGGTACTACTTGATTATCCCGTCGACCAATTTCGCCAAATTATATGAATCGCCAAACCACTCGCCAAATTATACAAATTGACATAAGTTTTATTTTAAATAACGAAAGAACAAATAAATTAGTACAACATTAATAAAAATACAAATAACGCGTCGAAATAAAAATAACTTGATGACGTAGACACGTGTAACAACATTTCAAAATAAGCTAATATAAAAGGAATTAAGTAAACAGTCTTTGTCTCCCGGTATTTTTTAACAAAGCGAAAAGAAAGTTCTTTTAAATGAGACATTTTAAATTAATCGTTTTTAATCTGACGTAATTTTCACCAAACTTTAATTTCTCTTTTTAATATTCACGTAAAATTACTTTAGCTAGAAATGAAATATTATGATCATCTTAAAATATTAAATTAATGTCTCGCGCAATTTTTAAATTTAAACTGTTTTGCAATATTATTTTTTGTTCATTTTACGTAATAAGTGTAATGTGAAGTAAATGTGACGTAAATTCTCCTATTTAAGACTTGTAACGCATGTTAATGAATTTATTATTTTACAATATTCCTTCTCTTTTAAAATTCATGTGTAATTATAGTTTTTATGACGTAATTTTCAATGAGTTCCTGCTTTTTATATTTTCTGTTTATAATAGTCACGTGTAAAATAAATTTTTAATTTGAAGCAAACATTATTGTATCGCTGTTTATACAGTTGGCAGCAGTTTAAATTAATACAATTTTCTAAAATAATGTAAAAAATATCTCTAGAAATGCTGAAAATTTGAATTTAAAATAGAAATAAAACCTCAAAAAATGAGTCAAAATAAAAAAATTAATGCAATCTGCACTCTGGCAAATTCTAACGCATAAAATGATCTAAAAATGATTACACTGCCATGCATAGTTTTTGCTGCTATAAAACTTTTTTAGTGGAACGATTTTGTCCAAATTTAGCATTAAATATCTCTTAAAGTAATTCTTCGATTTGAAAACTGTCTGCATCAGCGTGTTTATCAAACATTTCTGTATAAAACCACCGATTTTCATATTTTTGTATGCATTATTTTTCTTAATATTATCGAAGATAGACCTCCGGTCACAAAAAATTCAAAACCGGCGGCGGCGGCGGCGGTGACAGCGGTAGTTACTTTTTTTTAGAATAGAGAGATATTAAAAAAGCATTTTTATTTGTAAATGTTTGATTAATAAATTTAGTTATTTAAAAGATAAATTAAAGCACAAACCATTCACAACATTTACTCCTGATCATTAACTTTTTTAATATAATGTATGGCAAAAGTTAAATCAGAAATTATGTGTACTGAAATTAGTTACTATCTAATGTGCCCAAAAGTACTGAGACAAAGAATGGATTCAATTAGAAACAATGTTTTGTTTTCTCTCGCAACATTCAACCAACTTTCACAGCATTTTCTACAAGATCTGCCTTTACCAAAAAAAATTGTTCAATTACATAGTTTCTGAATAAGAGTGCTTACTAATTTCATGCGTCTGGAAAAAAAAAAAAAAAAAAAAAAAAAAAAAAAAAAAAATCCAAAATGTCTTAGAAAGTAGCCAATTTGGATTTGATTCCAGTTCTCAGATCCAGTTTGGATTTGAGATTTTAAGATCTAGTCCTGTCAAATTAGGCAGATTTTGGACTATTTTGGGACATACTTCCGAAAGTTTTGAAAGTTTACAAAATTGTTTAGAGTCTACTAATGAATATGCTAAAAGTCCTGGTGGATAGGGGGTGAGTGGGTGGAGGGGGATGTAAAAGAAGGTACCTTTTCTTTGTTTTTTGTTAATATATCGTAATCTATAAATCCTACAGAAAAATTGCTATTATCAAAAATAAAGACAAATTCTCTACAAAAAAGGCTATATACATTTTTCTCTAGAGTCCATAGTTCATGAGATAATCGCATTCCAAAATGAAGAAATTTGTCAAAAGTCGCACCAGCGCCAGAGAGCGGGTCAACGACACTTACATTGTACCTACTTAACTTAAACTAAATGATCATTAATAAATGTTGTGTTCAAGTGAATGGAAGCCAGAACAATAACTTCAACAAAGGACATTTTTTTATTAACTATAGATTATATGTTCCACAATCGAACTTGCAATTATTTTTAAAAGCGTGACTTAACACCAATTTAATTTCATTCTGTAACTTTTTTTGGTATACTTTTTTTTGCATAGATTATAGACGTTGAGTATTCAATCCGTCATGACCTCTGCAGAATGACAAGTTTGTTCAACAGAGCTATTTCACGAAAACCATACAAACTAAACCATACAAAACTGAAACTATAAAAAAAAAATGAAAAATGCGTAAAATATAATAATATATGATTGGACAATATACTCAAGTACGCGATCATTTTGAATAACCCGGCTTTAATGGGAAATTTCAAAATATGTTAATTTATGTTCAATTACCATTAGTATATCTTCTTCATCAGGTAGTGGACTGTTTAATCAGTCTCAATGGCAGTAGTGGCAAGCGGCAGTGTATGTGAATCCTGTGTTTTTCTACATCCACATTTGTGCCCACAACCGGCTGTAGTCTGACAGAAGATGAGGTGTTTTACTGCCTCAGGGGCAACAGGATCGGTGGTTGTGATATGCACTAAAACGTTTCCGACCTCAAAGCTCAGGAGATAGTTAATTTTTTGCCACATCTTTATCTGATAAAAAATCCAGTATGCTTGTTTTATCGCTGTTCTTTCTGTGGGAGGCAGTGATGCTAACTCTGGTCTCATGTTTGAAACGGACTTTGTGAATGCATGAAACATATGTAAGTAGAGTTACGTTGTAGTATGTGGAGCTCTATACATATTCAAGAACAACTTACGTCCTGCCTCTGCCACCTACTAATGTGACAAGTTTGGGTCGCCAAAGACTGAATTTACACAATCCAATGATTTACGTTTGCATAAACATTTTGCAGATAGCAACTTCCCTACCTGTAACAAGATGATGATGTGTTACAGCCAGAGAATGAATGAGCCAGTAGTATAATATGTCAGAGTCCCTTTTGTTGCTGTTGTTGTGATGAAAATATCTGAGTTTCTACTTTCCCTTATATACTTTGCATATTTGGTTTGTATACATATATATTTTTATCTGAAGGGGTTAACGATCTGATAAGAACAAGTATATCCAGATCCTGTCCAACAGCAGTAACTTTGTCACTTTCACTCAGTGCATTTATAGCAGTCTGAACAATCAGGGTGTCAGTGTCATCATTACTTTGCTGGCGTGAGACTCCTTTGTCATTTAGTTTAGAGGATAGAATGTGAATCAACTTTATCTTGTTCTTATTTGAGAGAAACTGATTTTGGGGTACATTGGATGACAGTATGTTCTTTAAATTGTTTATCAACTGACGTTTTCACTAAGACCTTCTGTTTTTTTTCAGCTACTTTGGTACTGTTTTAGTGTTAGTATAACCATCAAAAACAATTTTGCAGCTCTTTTCAGAATAGTGTTTCTTAAAGTATTTTATGTAGGTGTTACTAATATCCTGTATTGTTTATTCCTTCTTCCACACCACCTTATGTAACAGGAAGCCACCATCTACAACAACTGTCTGTTGTTGGAGATCTTTTATCTCATCCAATTGTTCAAATATTTGATACAAAGAACTTTTCCAAAGGACTTACACATTCCACAATCATTGAAAAGAGAGAGAGGATAAGGAGCCAATTCATGTTGTAGGTAATCTGCTAGATCATCATGCTACATTTTTGCAAGGAAATACGTTGGAATATAACAAGATGGTCCACAGTTATAGTGCTATCATGAAATTTGATTGAATTGTGCAAACTGTTGAGTGATTATGTTATACCTTTCCAAGTAAGTTTCACATCCTAGAAGCATTTCCCAAACACCTGAATCATCTTTTTACTCCCAATTTCCAAAGCTTTGAAGCAGATCACAGTTTCATCTTCAATAGTCGCAGAAGCTATTGATATAATTTTATCAGTCTGAGAAAAGGGTGGGAGATTTTCATACTAAGTTAAAAGTTTGGAGCTATCCAAAGCATCTCTATTTACCCCAGTTTCACAAAAATGCTCATGTTGTTCACCAGAAGAAAGATCCAAATTACAGAATTCTTCCAGGGGGTACAAATATTAAAGGTAAATGTGGTGCCAAGAATCCACTTACTCAAAACGCTTTGTCCACGTGGAAGCACTTCATAAATCGCATTAGTGTAAAGTCAATAGTCATATCGGACCAAATTCCTAACCAAAAGTTATCGTTGCATCGAATTGTGAAATAGCTCTGTTGAATAAACTTACATTCCGCACAGGTCACAACAGATTGAAGGCTCAACATGTCTATAATCTATGTAAAAAAAAGTATACCAAAAAAAGTTACAGAAAGAAATTAAATTGGCGTTAAGCCACCTTTTTTAAAAAATGACTGTAAACCTGATTACGGAACATATAATCTATATAACATAAATCCATAGTCAATAAAAATGTCAACACCTCCCCTCCCTTTCGCTCACTCCCCATCCATCAGGACTTTTAGTATGTTCATTAACAGACCCTGTCAAAGAATATAAGCAAGTTTCAAAACTTTCGGTATTATGTCCAGAATAAAACCTAATTTGACTGGACTAATTAAAGAAGAAATTTAACTGAATACGAATATTTAACCTTTTACATTTAAAGAAAGACATTTTTTTCTTAATTGTATAAATCTAGAGAAAAGAAAAAAAAGGTTAGTAATTTGGCATGATGATATTTTGAACTAACTTATAGCTTTTGAAGATTTATCGAAATTCTATTTATTCGTAATTTTAATGTTAAATTTTTCTTCTTCGTGGAGAGCACTTTGTAGCAGTACTTTATAACAGTGTTGAATTCAGACACTTTTCTCCTGGAGGGATTTCTGTGGCTCCGGAGGGTGGGGGGGGGGGGGACATTATAGAGTTCCGGGAGGGAAATTGCACTTTTTGACCATTGAAAACCTAAAATCTCAAATCTTCTGGGGGTGAAGGGGGGGGACATCTCATTGATCTGGAGGGGAATGTCCTCCCCGGGCCACCCCCTGAAATCAACACTGCTTTATAAGAATGCTTTAAGCAAACTAAAATATTCTTGTTTGCAAAAAGTTAATAATTCGAGGTACAAATTCTCAAAATTTCTTGATATCAAATATTGCGACTTTCATGAACACAATAATAAATAAAAAAAAAGCAATTTAACAAATTACAACGACCATTTGGAAAATGATTTTTCCAAAGACTAAAATTTAAGACATAAAAAATCGCACAGAGTTGATTATACATTACGTACGCTATGAATTAAACATTAATAGTGTTATTACACATAAAAATTCCAAGCGACAAAAATCGCCTGCGACTCGTACGTATTATCCACTTGAAACTTATGCATTATCCAAGCATTTCATTGGCTGTTCGGGAAAAGGCTTTTCCATCGTCAGATTTCCAAGAAATCTGACGGCCAATTTTAAATGAAATTTCATTCCTAAACATCCCACAATATCACTTTTTACACCGTCGTATAGAGAAAAAAATGTACTTTTAAATGCAATTTGTTTGAAAGCTGTAACTCAATTTGTTTCTGAGTTATTAATTTTTTTTGTAGTTTTTATTACTTTTTTGTCATAGTGGCAACAGAAGGTATCCATCTCTGTTGAAAGTAAAGGGAAATACATATTACTATATAGACCAATCAGAAAATGAATAAAATGATGATTAAACCAATAAAAACCTTCAGATATGCTTTTGATTTCCTACTCTGATGAGGACAATAACCATTTTTCCAAATGGTTAATATATATATATATATATACATACATAATTTTTTTTTCTCACTCAGTCAACAGAGAAGCCTTAGCCTTTTCATTATTCAGCTATTAATCATGAAATTTTATAAATTCTTATTTTCAAAACACCACATTCAAGACTATTACACCCTAGGAAGCAAGAAGACACATTTTCACACACCTGCATTCAATGAGATACGAGCTCAAATTTAGCAGCAGAAAAGTTATTTCCATAACAATCTGCACCATTCGGGAGAGGCACAGTGGACGATATTCATATCATGTGTAGCATGTTTTGTTACAGAGGAAGAATTTTATTTCTTATAGTAAATCTTGAATCCTCTTAACTTTACTATCTTTTTAACCATTTGGAAAAATGGTTATTGTTCTCTGTCAAGGTTATTTATAACAACATATTTAAGAAGAATTTCTTCAAACTTTACTTACATTAGAGGAATTTCTCAATTATTATAAGAATAACTGAAGAGTTCCTTCGTTACAGATCTGACTACTGTTCATCTTAAAAGAAGATATCTTTAATAAAAATCCTCAAGATGAATCTCACTTCTACCCAATTCTGTTGTATTTTTAAACTAAAATTTACGCACTGGACTGCTATTATTTTATGTATAAATATATAGATTTAAAATAGTGTCATTGTAAATAATATAAACATTTATATTTTTGAAATCATGAAATGACATTTACAATCCTATGTACAAAATACCAAATTGTAATATATTTTTTTTTCCTCTTTAAAAGCTTTAATAAATCTCGATTCTTTCCTTAATGGTCCTCCTATCTGAGTTATCTGAGGGGTTTAGGAATATTCCCGGCTTTAAATCCATTTGGTCGGCAGACCAGGAAGGTGTCTCCTGTGACTTGTATGTAAATCAACAATGGATTCAAATAAAGACTAGATTATTTACTTTGGTTAAACTTTCGAAATCTGGGTGTTTATTGCTGAAAGAATTTAACTGAAGTTTACAAATAAATCAAAGATAAGTTGAAGCATATTAAAAGACATCCTCCTGTCATTATTAGATAAAATATTTTTTTCGATTACAATTAAACCTCCAGCCGCAGGTGACTTTTTCATTTTCTTTAGATAAAACCATGGCGTATTTTTAAATGTTGCAAGTGGGTTGCTTTTAGGTAGATTTCGTAAGAAATACTACCTATTGCAGTCGTTACCATGGTGCGACTTTTGAAAAATTCCTTCATAACTTTTCATTATAGGACCCCAGGAACCCAAAACCACCCCCACCTAAAAAGTTTATATATATATATATATATATATATGTATGTATGTATGTACTAAATTTTGTCCGCACGATAGAAGTCGCAATTATGCACGAATCATCTTCAAACTCGCCAACAACTTTGAGATGGCTAATATCTCGGCGGGGATTGAAAATGGGCGAAATCGGCCCAAGAGGGTGGAAATGGGGAGGGTTCAAAATTTTGAATACTGTCTTAACATGATTCTGATAAAACCAGCTCTTACACAACAATGGCAGGAAAAAAATAAAAGTTTTTCGTTATAGCAGTTGACAACAATTAAAAAAAAAAACAAATAATAAAATTCTCACCACAACAATTACTTTTCTTTTGCAAAATTTTCACGTGTAAAATTAAATAGTTTGACAAATTGAAAACAAATTTAATATTACATCATAAGTTTCCTAGAGCAAGATTTCAGCATGAAAACTCAAAATAAATAGTTTGACGAATTAAAAAAATATGTATATTGCGTCCTATTGGAAATATAATGGACCTCAGCAGGTGAATATGTAACGCCATATAAGTTTGAAGAAACGTATTAAAACATGATAAAAACCCGACTATGGAAATATTAACATATTTTAACACTTTAAGGTTCTCTGAATTTTTTGTAGCCATTTTTTAAACCTATTCCATATATATGTGTGTGTGTATTCGTGTATATTACAATTTTCACAAAAAGTTTAGCTCCCTACATCTCGCTCTTTGTGAAGAAACTGGGTTTTATCTCTAATCTTGATTTAAGTTTTGTTGGAGAATTTAGTACTTAACATCGAAATCTACCTCCGCCTGTAGGCCCGAACCGGCAGGGATTTTTTTTTTAATTCAGATTGTTTGATTCCCACCACTTTTTAAAAGTAGAAATAGTCACTTTATTTAATTATAGATTAAATAATGCGAGAAAAGCTGAATTATATACTTTTAAAAAAGTGGTGGGAATCAAGCAATCTGAAAGAAAAAAAAAAAATGTAGCCCACTGGCAACACTGGAACACAAAAATAGCATGCCCTGCAGAATTGTATAGAATATGTGAAACGCGATATGAGCGTTACCTGCAGCTGGAGAGTTAATGACTGACTACAAATGAATGTTCAACTACATGCAGTTACATTTATACACATTATGTTATTCTAAACAGTTTTATGTAACTATGAATACAATAAGAGGTGTTTTTTTTTTGGGGGGGGGGGGGGGGAGAGATTCTAAACTTTAAAAAACACAAAGTAAATATGTAAAAATTTTAAGAATTTTATTTAAAATTAAATATGTATGAATTAAAAAATAACTCACACTTTATTCTAATTTCTTTCTATTAAAAAGAAAACATGGTAATCTTTTATAATTAAAAAAAAAAAAGTAAATCATGATAAAAATCTAATGAAGTTTTTAAAACAACTGTGTGTTACAATAAAGAAAACAGAAACAATTTGAAATGTATGAGAAAGTATTTAATGTATGATATATGACTTATATTACAATGAATTTATAAATAATAAACATCTGTTTCTCTAGACGAAAAATTTTCTAAAAGCTACAACAAATGTTAAAAATAATCTCTGATGAAAAATGTCACCAGTTTCACCCATAAAGAGACTTTCCTGTCTGGCCGTTCAAACAATTCTTTGCCAATTAGTGTTGTCCTATCATAAAGTCTTTGCTGCTCCTATAAAGAAAAATTACAAATGTACAATAATCAAAAGGAAAAAAAACAAATTAATTAAAGAAAGATATGTGCTACAAATTTAAACTACATATAGAATAGCAAGTTCAACTTATGTGGATTTTAATTTTAATCAATATTTTGTAAAACCACCAGATTTAAAGCGGGTTTGGCAGGCTTTTATGACATAAGGCTTTTATCACCTTTGGAAAAACATGGTTTTATCATATTATGAAAAAAAAAAATTATTTTTTTTTGCTATGAAACTGCATTCCTGAATTTTTTATTTTTCACGCAAAAAATAATAATTTATTAAACAGTGTTGCACAAATTAATTCAAAAGTTACTACAATTATTTTTAATAGCATATTAAAGTATATATGCTCATTTTTACGAACTAGTATTCTAATTATTTTTTGAAAGTTATTATTTCAAGTTGTTATATGTTGATGAAATATAAATAGTGGTAGTAGTAATAATAAAACAATAAGTGCACTTTTACCATAATTAACATTACTAATTTATCATTAAAATTTTACCATAAAAAAAGAGGCGGTAAAAATCTTGGTCAAAGATAGTGCTTTATTTTTTTTTATAACATTTAATTACATTAAACAAACAATAGTTCTAAAGAATTTTTGTCTTGAAAAATGCATTCCCAAATTAAAATATGAAGTTTCCTCTTAATTGAACTTATGACATCTTAAAATTATTATGTAATAAAACAAAGCTTTGCAGCTTTTTCACAAGTGTATTGCTACATTCATTATGAAGTACCTAAATTTTAAAAACATTCACATTTATTGGTGACAAATGGAATTTTCAATGTTTTTACTAGTAAAAATATTTTGGTACTTTTCTGTTATACCAACACTATAGTCACCAAGCATAATAGTTTGTGTCAAATGAAACATAATAATAATAATAATAATAATAATAATAATAATAATAATAACATTGTCTATGACCTACCTATCTTGTGATTTCATTTTGAAGGCAGTTATTAAGGAAAAATCCTCAATTTCCTACTGGATGAATATATGAGCACAATAACCAGAAATATCTAAATCAGCTTTGAAGTCCTAGATGTTGTTCAACAGGACATACTTGTGTGAATGTTCTTTTTCTATTTTTCTGTTTTTGAAAAACAAGTACAGAAACAAACTCCATGTTAGTGATGGGCGATTCTCGAGAATTCGTCAATCGAGAAAAATCATCATCGTAAAAAATCACAATCGATACAGCCATCGATTAATTCCTAGAATCTACAATCGAGATGTTTTACAATCGATTATAACGAGAAAAGCTAAAAACAGTTATTGGAAAACTTAGCTATTATTCTGGCCGACAATTTCATAGTAGTGATAGGGCTTAGTGATGGGCGATTCTCGAAAATTTACCAATAAAAAAAAAATCGTTATCGTAAAATACACAATCGATACAGTCATCGATTACTTTCGAGAATCTACAAAGGAGATGTTCTGGAATCGATTATTGAAATCATTGTTTTTACATATATATAAGGCAGATTTTATTAAATATAGGGTAACTGAAAACAGATGGAATAAAAAAACAACAAACCAAAGGGAGACTATAAAGGAGCCATAAGACTGGAAAAGTCTTGTAAGGGTGCCCCCTGGTTGAAAAAAGCTGACAAAACGCGAGTAGCTATGAAGCGGTAAGGGGAGTTTAAGTATAAAAAATTAGAATTTTTCGGCAATTAGCACCAAAATGGCCAAAGAAATAAGAATAAAAAGCACCCCCAAGTGGCAAAAACATGAACTAAAGGACGATAAAAGGGATCAAAAATTTTTATTGATTTTTCTACGTCATTTGAGATTGGATCTTTAATTTCCCCATTTTTAGAAAGTCTTCGACTGGAATACATTAAACGAACCCCCGCGGGGAGCAAAGTAGGGGGTGAGAGGCAAGGAAAGTGCATAATATGAATAAGTGGTCACAGGACTTTCCAACGATATGTCACGTGAGGGGTGTCGGCTAAATTTAGAAAAGTGCCTCCGCGCGGGGGCAAAGTAAGGGGAGGGGCGCGGGCGATATATAAAATGAAATAGTAGTCACAGAGCTTTCCAATGATATGTCACATGAGGGGTGTCAGCAAATGATAGAAAAGAGTCCCAACTCCCAGGATTCCAATTATCGTGCCCCCCGAAATATACCCTGCCCATCCTTCTCTTTGAAATTTTCATATATTAGAAATTATTTATCGGAGGGCTCCGTAAAAAAATCCGATCTAAAATGTTTAAAAACGCTACGATTTCAAAAAAGTTCGAAAAGTGCCTCTCTCGGGGCGCCAAACTAGGGAGGGAAGAAGAAAGGTTCATAATATGAAAGAGTAACTTTCCGATGATAACCGAAAACTTTCCGATGATATACCAAATGATTGGTCCAAAAAAAGTTTGAAATCTACCCCTCCCACGTGGGTTCCCTCTTTTATCTCAGAATATATCCGGAAATCACGCAGCCCCACTTTTAGAATTTTATATTTAATAAATAATATTTATCGGAGAGCTCCATTAAAAAACCTCATTTAATGATATTTATTGTAGAAATCTCTACAATTAAAAAAAAAAAAAAAAAATTCACCCCCGCATCGCTCCCCCCCCCCCCCCCCCTTCCGTAATTCAACTCTGGGAGGAGAAAGGTTCATAATATAAAAGAATGGTGAAAGGACTTTCCGATGATATGTCAAGGAGAGGTTTGGTAAAAGTTTGAAGATTACCCGCCCCCCCCCTTCCCCCCTTTGTCCACTCTCGCACCCACCAGAATTCACTCACCTTCCTCTTTGAACTTTTTGTATTTAATAAATAGTATTTATCTGAGTCTTCAGGTATGGGGCAGATTGGCAGAGCTAAAATAAGAAAAACATTGCAAATTCGGGACAAAATGACACTAAATTTAACAGTAAAGTTTGAAACTAGGACTATACAGAACTGAATACATAAACCACTATGCTTCATAACCCACATCGGTTAATAGCAATAAAAAGATAAGTGGCAGTTAAACTGATGGCATTGAGCTCGCAGGTTATTCACACTAATTGCATATTATACTCTTATTTCAAAGAATAATGTCCCTCAAAAAATAAATGAAGGGAAATATCCCCCGTTTGCCCCTTTTATACTTAACCAATGAACCTCCAAATTTAATCAGGGAAACTCCTTAACTATATCAAATCAACCTTCAGTATATCAAATTTGAAGCAAATCAGATAATTCTGCATGAAAAAAAGAAACATATCGCTAAATTAAGGGTGGTCTAACCAATTTAACCCTTTTATACTTAACTAATGAACCTCCAAATCTAATCAGAAAAGCTCCTTATCAGAACGAACATAGAAAAAAAAAATTAAAATAAATTTAATAATTCTCCATGAAAATCCATTTATCTAAATTAAGGGGAGGGGACTTGCCCCCTTTTCACCCTTGTATACTTAACCAATGAACCTCCAAATCTAATGAAGGAAGCGCCATATCGGAATAAATCGGTATATTAAATTTGAAGCAAATCGAATAATTCTGCATGAAAAACCCTTTTATCTAAATTAAGGGGAGACTAGCCCCTCCCCTTTATACTTAACCCATAAACCTCCAAATCTAATCAAGGCAGCTTCTTAACATAATAAACCGATATCCCAAATTTGGAGCAAATCGCATAATTCTGCATGAAAAACCCATTTATCTAAATTAAGGAGGTGGTCTACCCCCCCTTTCCCCCCTTTATACTTAACTAATGAACTTCCAAGGTTAATCGGGGAAGCTCCTTAACATAATAAACCGGTATACCAAATTTGGAACAAATCGAATAATTCTGCATGAAAAACCCATTTATCTAAATTAAGG